>CAJQUW010007565.1:2500-113292 GCA_907163375.1 Prostheceraeus crozeri
CCCATGGGTTAGGGTTTGGGTTAGGGAACCAGGAAGAGTATCTATGGGACCCGGAACCCATGGGTTAGGGTTAGGGTTAGGGTTAGGATTAGGGTTAGGATTAGGGTTAGGGTTAGGGAGGCAAGAAGAGTATCTATGGCACCCGGAACCCATGGGTTAGGGTTAGGGAAGCAAGAAGAGTATCTATGGCACCCGGAACCCATGGGTTAGGGTTAGGGAAGCAAGAAGAGTATCTATGGCACCCGGAACTCATGGGTTAGGGTTAGGGTTAGGGAAGCAAGAAGAGTATCTATGGCACCCGGAACCCATAGGTTAGGGTTAGGGGTAGGGAAGCAAGAAGAGTATCTATGGCACCCGGAACCCATGGGTTAGGGTTAGGGTTAGGGAAGCAAGAAGAGTATCTATGGCACCCGGAACCCATGGGTTAGGGTTAGGGTTAGGGAAACAAGAAGAGTATCTATGGCACCCGGAAACCCATGGGTTAGGGTTAGGGTTCAGGTTAGGGTTAGGGTTAGGGTTACGGTTAGGGTTAGGGTTAGGGTTAGGGTTCGGGTTAGGGTTAGTGTTAGGGTTGGGGTTAGGGTTAAGGTTAGGGTTAGGGTTAGGGTTAGGGTTAGGATTAGGGTTAGGGTTAGGGTTAGGGTTAGGGTTAGGGTTAGGATTAGGGTTAGGGTTAGGGTTAGGGTTAGGGTTAGGGAAGCAAGAAGAGTATCTATGGCACCCGGAACCCATGGGTTAGGGTTAGGGTTAGGGAAGCAGGAAAAGTATCTATCGGACCCGGAACCCATTGGTTAGGGTTAGGTTTAGGGTTAGGGTTAGGGAAGCAAGAAGAGTATCTATGGCGCCCGGAACCCATGGGTTAGGGTTAGGGTTAGGGAAGCAAGAAGAGTATCTATGGCGCCCGGAACCCATTGGTTAGGGTTAGGGAAGCAAGAAGAGTATCTATGGCACCCGGAACCCATGGGTTAGGGAAGCAAGAAGAGTATCTATGGCACCCGGAACCCATGGGTTAGGGTTAGGGAAGCAAGAAGAGTATCTATGGCACCCGGAACCCATGGGTTAGGGTTAGGGTGAGGGCTAGGGAAGCAAGAAGAGTATCTATGGCACCCGGAACCCATGGGTTAGGGTTAGGGTTAGGGAAGCAAGAAGAGTATCTATGGCACCCGGAACCCATGGGTTAGGGTTAGGGTTAGGGAAGCAAGAAGTGTATCTATGGCACCCGGAACCCATGGGTTAGGGTTAGGGTTAGGGAAGCAAGAAGAGTATCTATGGCACCCGGAACCCATGGGTTAGGCTTAGGGTTAGGGAAGCAAGAAGAGTATCTATGGCACCCGGAACCCATGGGTTAGGGTTAGGGTTAGAGAAGCAAGAAGAGTATCTATGGCACCCGGAACCCATGGGTTAGGGTTAGGGAAGCAAGAAGAATATCTATGGCACCCGGAACCCATGGGTTAGGGTTAGGGTTAGGGAAGCAAGAAGAGTATCTATGGCACCCGGAACTCATGGGTTAGGGTTAGGGTTAGGGAAGCAAGAAGAGTATCTATGGCACCCGGAACCCATGGGTTAGGGTTAGGGGTAGGGAAGCAAGAAGAGTATCTATGGCACCCGGAACCCATGGGTTAGGGTTAGGGAAGCAAGAAGAGTATCTATGGCACCCGGAACCCATTGGTTAGGGTTAGGGTTAGGGAAGCAAGAAGAGTATCTATGGCACCCGGAAACCATGGGTTAGGGTTAGGGTTAGGGTTCAGGTTAGGGTTAGGGTTAGGGTTACGGTTAGGGTTACGGTTAGGGTTAGGGTTAGGGTTAGGGTTCGAGTTAGGGTTAGTGTTAGGGTTGGGGTTAGGGTTAAGGTTAGGGTTAGGGTTAGGGTTAGGGTTAGGGTTAGGATTAGGGTTAGGGTTAGGGTTAGGGTTAGGGTTAGGGTTAGGGTTAGAGAGAGAGAGAGAGAGAATCGTTTATTTGCATGAATTGAAAATCACAGATACATTTAATTTCAAAATAATTAAAAGACAAAGTCAAAAAGTCATGTTTGAGCACAGATACAAAAGTTATTTAACAACAGCTTCTGAAGTACAAGAAAAGTTTCATCAAATAAAAAACCCGCCGTTGGCAACAGCACAAAAACATGGGAAAAACGAGTTCAAACGCCTACTTGTAGCTGAATAAGGCAAACAATAATGACTCGACCTCATGAGGCGTTTGGGCACAAATTGGTGAAGAGGATGACAAGGATTCGACTCACATTTATGCAGAAATTTTAGACCATACTCTCTGAATACAATTGACAACTCACGGAACTCAACACATGAACATCCGTGCCCACAAATCAATCTATGAGCACGCTTTTGAAAGCACTCTAACTTATAAAGTAGGCCAACAGGTAAATTTCCATACGTCGGCGAGGCATACAAAATCAACGATGTAATCACAGCATGGTAGACAATAATAAGTTCCTTTCTTGACAAAAACTGGCTTCAGGCAGCGGATAATGTACAATCTGCAAGATGCACGTTTAACAGTCTCACTGATTTGATGGTTCCATGATGATCTGTCGGAAAAGATGAAACCGAGGATACGTAGATGATCAACTCTGGGGAAAACGCTCGTCGAAATTTGATTCTCCGGTAACACTGACTTTTGTAAAAGCAGTTCCTTGCACTTCCCAGAATTGAGTCTAAGCCCGCTGTCAGTAAATTTCTCCTCAATGAGTTGAGATGACAAAAACTGTTCTGATACTGATTTCCTTGTGATCTCTTCAATGATGGTTATGTCGTCGGCATATTTAATGCATCGAATACACTCAGCATCAAAATTGATGGAACCCATAAAAGCCGCGAACAACAAGGGCCCGAGGACCGAACCCTGAGGAACTCCTGAAATTGCGTCTTCCCAAGGGCCAAAACAACCATGTATTCGAACTCTGAACTTCCTGCCAACCAGATAAGACTGAAGCCAACTCAAAATTCCATGGTTCAGACCAGCTCGATTGAGATAATTCAACAGACGATTGAACTGTAAATGTGTCAAAAGCCTTTGACAGGTCCAAACATATGATACGAACAGCTATCGTTTCCGGCGAATCCAATGATCGTGTGATGGAGTCTTGTATGGCGACCAGAGCACTGGTTGTAGATCCTAAAGGTCGGTAAGCGTGCTGGTTGATTCCGTAAAGTGGAAGAAGCTTGCATTTTATTTCACGCGATACGATTCGTTCGAATATTTTGCTAATAACCGATGTCAAGGATATTGCGCGAAATTCATTAAGCTTTGGTCTGCTCTTCTTTGGTATGGGTTGTACAATAGCTTCTTTAAAACACATAGGAAATGTCTTAGTTTGAATGGATCGGTTAAATATCCAACACAAAGGTTCACAAAGAAGATATGCACCAATAACCAATAGTCTAGTTGGAATACCATCAGCGCCGATGCCTTTGTGGGAATTTAGATGCACTAATTCATTCAGCACTTCATAGGGAGAAATTTGAAAATCCCAACGTTGATTCTGAATCGCCGCCAATGAAACATCGTCAGACGCATTATAATTGCACTTGAAGACAGACGTTAAAGCAGTTCAACATATCCCTGATGTCAGTAAATGTATGTTGCAAATGGCGGAACGAGTCAGATGATCTGGTACCCTTAATCTCACTAACAATCTTCCATAAGCCGTTGGTACTTTGCTTGTGCTTATTAGCCCATTGTATCTTGGCCTTTATTATTTCGTCCTTTACTTTGATCTTGTAATGCTCGTACATTGGCCAGTTCCTGCTTCGAAAAGCCTCCCAACGCCTGTTGATGAGCATTTTCAAAAGGGGAGTAATCCATGGCTTGTCCTCAGACGTCAGAGTAACCATTTCACGAGGGATAACAGATACACACTTACACAAGATTTCATAAAATTTGCTGCACATTACATCAATGGAGTGCGTGTTTTCAATCTCTAAAAAGTCAGAGGATGACAGACGGGAAATAAATTCCTGAATGTGAGACTCGCGAAAATCCCAAACGGGGAAACTCCTGACAGACACATTACTTGCCTCAAACAAAGATCTCAGAAAAACAACATTGTGGTCTGAATTACCAATCGGCGGACCAACGCAAGCGCTTTGCTCAAAAAATTCACATAGCTCGGCATCGATGAAAATTTTGTCCAGGATTTTGTCAGACCTGGTGGGATCATGCACTTTATTTGACAAAGCCAAATCTGATAAAAAATTTCTGAAGAAAAGTCATTGAAATCTCCAGCTACTATGACATTGCAATCAGGATTGGAGAGAAGTACATGATCAATTTCATTCAAAATAAATTCAGAAATTTTACAATGTTCATCTCTCTTTAAGCCAGGTGGAATGTACAAGACACAGCAAAGGACATAGCGGTAACGAAAATGCAACTTCACAAACAGGATCTCACAGAAAGAGGGACATTCAGCAGTAGGTGTGTGCAATGAAGAGTTAATGCTGTCATTCACATACATACAGACACCACCGCCTATTCGGTCTCTTCGATCCATACGATACAAAATGAAACGAGGGATGGTAAGTAGTGCATCCATAATGCTTTCTGTAAGCCAAGATTCGGTTATCATCAAAACTCCCGGTTTTAGACTTAGTCGTGTAAGGTTCAGATCGTCGAACTTGGGAAGAAGGGAACGTATATTGCACAGAAACAAGGAAATGTCACTGATTGGATGTTCTTTAAAATCTTTCAATGAAAATTTTGAAATTGAGAACGAGCCACAATTTTATTGCGATAAATGACAATATCCTCACCATTTTCGCGACGTCGCTTCAGTTCAGTTCTCAAAAACTTTTCCTTTTCTTGCTGTAAAGGAGTGAGATCGTGATGCACATACACTCTTCGAAAATTTGCTGAGTTGCGTAATGATTTGGACTTTCTCAGAATATCACTTTTCTTAATGGGGTCATGGACTTGTATTTTGAGGAGACGAGTTCCGTCACTGCGACTTTTCCCAATTCGACGATGGCCTGATATTTCGTCATCAGAGACATCAAAGTTCATTTCATTAAATATTGCATTTAACTTTGACTTATCCCAATCAGTCTTTTCTTGGATGGTCCCAGTAGATTTCTCAGGATGCCGTGAAAAAATCAAACTGTTCATTCTCACCGTACGATTTTGAACCTCTTCCAAGCAACAGTCAAAAACGCTCTGTGTTGCCTCACCAACATGTCGCTTCATTAGAGCGAGATCATTGGCTAACTCTGTGTGATCTGACCGTATAGATGTTATTGAGACCTCAATCGCATCGATGCGGGATGACAATTTGCTTTCTAAATTACGGAGGTCCGATCTCAAGGCAGTAATTACAAAATCCCGAGATTCCTGGATCAACTTTTTCAACTCATCGGCCTGAGACATTGAGATAGCACCAGAGCGTGTATTAGGCTTTGGAGTGACCATCATCAAAAGAGAGAAGCAAAATGATGCAAAAGTTCGTCCTCAATTTTGAACCCGTTACCACAGAGATGTAAGTCCCAAACGCTAGCCACAGTACTACGCAGCACGAAAGCAAGTCCTGTCAAAAGACGCACTTACTCCGAATTGCCGAGAATCACGTGCATTACAGAAAGAATTCACGAAACGTCACCACCCAACCACTCGACAATGTCACCGACGCGAAGCAATGGAAGTGAGAGGAGATCACTGACAAACGGCGTGTATATTCCTTATTTCGATGATAGGCGACGAAGGAGACAATGATGACCACTACAACCTGCGTAGCAAGGTGAACGAGAACGAGCGGAATCCAATGATATAAAAATTTTCGAGAATAGGTTGAAAGGACCGACGGCAAACACAGATATCAAAAACACAGCGAGACAGCAGCGATCACGCACCACTCTCGATGGATATACACCTAAAGGTATTAGGCGTAGGTTTAGGGTAAGGGTTAGGATTAGGGTTAGGGTTAGGGTTACGGTTAGGGTTAGGGTTAGGGAAGCAAGAAGAGTATCTATGGCACCCGGAACCCATGGGTTAGGGTTAGGGAAGCAGGAAGAGTATCCATGGGACCCGGAACCCATGGGTTAGGGTTAGGTTTAGGGTTAGGATTAGGGTTAGGGTTAGGGAAGCAAGAAGAGTATCTATGGCACCCGGAACCCATGGGTTAGGGTTAGGGTTAGGGAAGCAAGAAGAGTATCTATGGCGCCCGGAAACCATGGGTTAGGGTTAGGGAAGCAAGAAGAGTATCTATGGCACCCGGAACCCATGGGTTAGGGTTACGGAAGCAAGAAGAGTATCTATGGCATCCGGAACCCATGCGTTAGGGTTAGGGAAGCAAGAAGAGTATCTATGGCACCCGGAACCCATGGGTTAGGGTTAGGGTTAGGGTTAGGGCTAGGGAAGCAAGAAGAGTATCTATGTCACCCGGAACCCATGGGTTAGGGTTAGGGAAGCAAGAAGAGTATTTATGGCACCCGGAACCCATGGGTTAGGGTTAGGGAAGCAAGAAGAGTATCTATGGTACCCGGAACCCATGGGTTAGGGTTAGGGTTAGGGAACCAGGAAGAGTATCTATGGGACCCGGAACCCATGGGTTAGGGTTAGGGTTAGGGTTAGGATTAGGGTTAGGGTTAGGGAAGCAAGAAGAGTATCTATGGCACCCGGAACCAATGGGTTAGGGTTAGGGAAGCAAGAAGAGTATCTATGGCACCCGGAACCCATGGGTTAGGGTTAGGGGTAGGGAAGCAAGAAGAGTATCTATGGCACCCGGAACCCATGGGTTAGGGTTAGGGAAGCAAGAAGAGTATCTATGGCACCCAGAACCCATTGGTTAGGGTTAGGGTTAGGGAAGCAAGAAGAGTATCTATGGCACCCGGAAACCCATGGGTTAGAGTTAGGGTTAGGGTTAGGGTTAAGGTTAGGGTTAAGGTTACGGTTAGGGTTAGGGTTAGGGTTAGGGTTCGGGTTAGGGTTAGTGTTAGGGTTGGGGTTAGGGTTAAGGTTAGGGTTAGGGTTAGGGTTAGGATTAGGGTTAGGGTTAGGGTTAGGGTTAGGGTTAGGATTAGGGTTAGGGTTAGGGTTACGGTTAGGGTTAGGGTTAGGGAAGCAAGAAGAGTATCTATGGCACCCGGAACCCATGGGTTAGGGTTAGGGAAGCAGGAAAAGTATCTATCGGACCCGGAACCCATGGGTTAGGGTTAGGGAAGCAAGAAGAGTATCTATGGTACCCGGAACCCATGGGGTAGGGTTAGGGTTAATGAAGCAAGAAGAGTATCTATGGCACCCGGAACCCATGGGTTAGGGTTAGGGTTAGGGAAGCAAGAAGAGTATCTATGGCACCCGGAACCCATTGGTTAGGGTTAGGGTTAGAGAAGCAAGAAGAGTATCTATGGCACCCGGAACCCATGGGTTAGGGTTAGGGTTAGGGTTAGGGAACCAAGAAGAGTATCTATGGCACCCGGAACCCATTGGTTAAGGTTAGGGTTAGGGAAGCAAGAAGAGTATCTATGGCACCCGGAACACATGGGTTAGGGTTAGGGAAGCAAGAAGAGTATCTATGGCACCCGGAACCCATGGGTTAGGGTAAGGGAAGCAAGAAGAGTATCTATGGCACCCGGAACACATGGGTTAGGGTTAGGGTTAGGGAAGCAAGAAGTGTATCTATGGCACCCGGAACCTATGGGTTACGGTTAGGGATAGGGAAGCAAGAAGAGTATCTATGGCACCCGGAACCCATGGGTTAGGGTTAGGGAAGCAAGAAGAGTATCTATGGCACCCGGAACCCATGGGTTAGGGTTAGGGTTAGGGAAGCAAGAAGAGTATCTATGGCACCCGGAACCCATGGGTTAGGGTTAGGGTTAGGGTTAGGGAAGCAAGAAGAGTATCTATGGCACCCGGAACCCATGGGTTAGGGTTAGGGAAGCAAGAAGAGTATCTATGGCACCCGGAACCCATGGGTTTGGGTTAGGGTTAGGGAAGCAAGAAGTGTATCTATGGCACCCGGAACCCATGGGTTAGGGTTAGGGTTGGGGAAGCAAGAAGAGTATCTATGGCACCCGGAACCCATGGGTTAGGGTTAGGGTTAGGGAAGCAAGAAGAGTATCTATGGCACCCGGAACCCATGGGTTAGGGTTAGGGTTAGGGAAGCAAGAAGTGTATCTATGGCACCCGGAACCCATGGGTTAGGGTTAGGGAAGCAAGAAGAGTATCTATGGCACCCGGAACCCATGGGTTAGGGTTAGGGTTAGGGAAGCAAGAAGAGTATCTATGGCACCCGGAACCCATGGGTTAGGGTTAGGGTTAGGGAAGCAAGAAGAGTATCTATGGCACCCGGAACCCATGGGTTAGGGTTAGGGAAGCAAGAAGAGTATCTATGGCACCCGGAACCCATGGGTTCGGGTTAGAGTTAGGGAAGCAAGAAGAGTATCTATGGCACCCGGAACCCATGGGTTAGGGTTAGGGAAGCAAGAAGAGTATCTATGGCACCCGGAACCCATGGGTTAGGGTTAGGGAAGCAAGAAGAGTATCTATGGCACCCGGAACCCATGGGTTAGGGTTAGGGAAGCAAGAAGAGTATCTATGGCACCCGGAACCCATGGGTTAGGGTTAGGGTTAGGGAAGCAAGAAGAGTATCTATGGCACCCGGAACCCATGGGTTAGGGTTAAGGAAGCAAGAAGAGTATCTATGGCACCCGGAACCCATTGGTTAAGGTTAGGGTTAGGGAAGCAAGAAGAGTATCTATGGCACTCGGAACCCATGGGTTAGGGTTAGGGAAGCAAGAAGAGTATCTATGGCACCCGGAACCCATGGGTTAGGGTTAGGGTTAGGGAAGCAAGAAGAGTATCTATCGCACCCGCAACCCATGGGTTAGGGTTAGGGTTAGGGAAGCAAGAAGAGTATCTATGGCACCCGGAACCCATGGGTTAGGGTTAGGGTTAGGGAAGCAAGAAGAGTATCTATGGCACCCGGAACCCATGGGTTAGGGTTAGGGTTAGGGAAGCAAGAAGAGTATCTATGGCACCCGGAACCCATGGGTTAGGGTTAGGGTTAGGGAAGCAAGAAGAGTATCTATGGCACCCGGAACCCATGGGTTAGGGTTAGGGTTAGGGAAGCAAGAAGTGTATCTATGGCACCCGGAACCCATGGGTTAGGGTTAGGGTTAGGGAAGCAAGAAGAGTATCTATGGCACCCGGAACCCATGGGTTAGGGTTACGGTTAGGGAAGCAAGAAGTGTATCTATGGCACCCGGAACCCATGGGATAGGGTTAGGGTTAGGGAAGCAAGAAGAGTATCTATGGCACCCGGAACCCATGGGTTAGGGTTAGGGTTAGGGAAGCAAGAAGAGTATCTATGGCACCCGGAACCCATGGGTTAGGGTTAGGGTTAGGGAAGCAAGAAGAGTATCTATGGCACCCGGAACCCATGGGTTAGGGTTAGGGAAGCAAGAAGAGTATCTATGGCACCCGGAACCCATGGGTTAGGGTTAGGGAAGCAAGAAGAGTATCTATGGCACCCGGAACCCATGGGTTAGGGTTAGGGTTAGGGAAGCAAGAAGAGTATCTATGGCACCCGGAACCCATTGGTTAGGGTTAGGGTTAGGGAAGCAAGAAGAATATCTATGGCACCCGGAACCCATGGGTTAGGGTTAGGGTTAGGGAAGCAAGAAGAGTATCTATGGCACCCGGAACCCATGGGTTAGGGTTAGGGAAGCAAGAAGTGTATCTATGGCACCCGGAACCCATGGGTTAGGGTTAGGGAAGCAAGAAGAGTATCTATGGCACCCGGAACCCATGGGTTAGGGTTAGGGAAGCAAGAAGTGTATCTTTGGCACCCGGAACCCATGGGTTAGGGTTAGGGTTAGGGAAGCAAGAAGAGTATCTATGGCACCCGGAACCCATGGGTTAGGGAAGCAAGAAGAGTATCTATGGCACCCGGAACCCATGGGTTAGGGTTAGGGTTAGGGAAGCAAGAAGAGTATCTATGGCACCCGGAACCCATGGGTTAGGGTTAGGGTTAGGGAAGCAAGAAGAGTATCTATGGCACCCGGAACCCATAGGTTAGGGTTAGGGTTAGGGAAGCAAGAAGAGTATCTATGGCATCCGGAACCCATGGGTTAGGGTTAGGGAAGCAAGAAGATTATCTATGGCACCCGGAACCCATGGGTTAGTGTTAGGGTTAGGGAAGCAAGAAGAGTATCTATGGCACCCGGAACCCATGGGTTAGGGTTAGGGTTAGGGTTAGGGAAGCAAGAAGAGTATCTATGGCACCCGGAACCCATGGGTTAGGGTTAGGGTTAGGGAAGCAAGAAGAGTATCTATGGCACCCGGAACCCATGGGTTAGGGTTAGGGAAGCAAGAAGATTATCTATGGCACCCGGAACCCATGGGTTAGGGTTAGGGAAGCAAGAAGAGTATCTATGGCACCCGGAACCCATTAGTTAGGGTTAGGGAAGCAAGAAGAGTATCTATGGCACCCGGAACCCATGGGTTAGGGTTAGGGAAGCAAGAAGAGTATCTATGGCACCCGGAACCCATGGGTTAGGGTTAGGGAAGCAAGAAGAGTATCTATGGCACCCGGAACCCATGGGTCAGGGTTAGGGTTAGGGAAGCAAGAAGTGTATCTATGGCACCCGGAACCCATGGGTTAGGGTTAGGGTTGGGGTTAGGGAAGCAAGAAGAGTATCTATGGCACCCGGAACCCATGGGTTAGGGAAGCAAGAAGAGTATCTATGGCACCCGGAACCCATGGGTTAGGGTTAGGGTTAGGGAAGCAAGAAGAGTGTCTATGGCACCCGGAACCCATGGGTTAGGGTTAGGGTTAGGGAAGCAAGAAGAGTATCTTTGGCACCCGGAACCCATGGGTTAGGGTTAGGGTTAGGGAAGCAAGAAGAGTATCTATGGCACCCGGAACCCATGGGTTAGGGTTAGGGAAGCAAGAAGAGTATCTATGGCACCCGGAACCCATGGGTTAGGGTTAGGGTTAGGGAAGCAAGAAGAGTATCTATGGCATCCGGAACCCATGGGTTAGGGTTAGGGTTAGGGAAGCAAGAAGAGTATCTATGGCACCCGGAACCCATGGGTTAGGGTTAGGGTTAGGGAAGCAAGAAGAGTATCTATGGCACCCGGAACCCATGGGTTAGGGTTAGGGTTAGGGTTAGGGAAGCAAGAAGAGTATCTATGGCACCCGGAACCCATGGGTTAGGGTTAGGGTTAGGGAAGCAAGAAGAGTATCTATGGCACCCGGAACCCATGGGTTAGGGTTAGGGTTAGGGAAGCAAGAAGTGTATCTATGGCACCCGGAACCCATGGGTTAGGGTTGGGGTTGGGGAAGCAAGAAGAGTATCTATGGCACCCGGAACCCATGGGTTAGGGTTAGGGAAGCAAGAAGAGTATCTATGGCACCCGGAACCCATGGGTTAGGGTTAGGGAAGCAAGAAGAGTATCTATGGCACCCGGAACCCATGGGTTAGGGTTAGGGTTAGGGAAGCAAGAAGAGTATCTATGGCACCCGAAACCCATGGGTTAGGGTTAGGGTTAGGGAAGCAAGAAGTGTATCTATGGCACCCGGAACCCATGGGTTAGGGTTAGGGTTAGGGAAGCAAGAAGAGTATCTATGGCACGCGGAACCCATGGGTTAGGGTTAGGGTTAGGAAAGCAAGAAGAGTATCTATGGCACCCGGAACCCATGGGTTAGGGTTAGGGTTAGGGAAGCAAGAAGAGTATCTATGGCACCCGGAACCCATGGGTTAAGGTTAGGGTTAGGGAAGCAAGAAGAGTATCTATGGCACCCGGAACACATGGGTTAGGGTTAGGGTTAGGGAAGCAAGAAGAGTATCTATGGCACCCGGAACCAATGGGTTAGGGTTAGGGAAGCAAGAAGAGTATCTATGGCACCCGGAACCCATGGGTTAGGGTTAGGGAAGCAAGAAGAGTATCTATGGCATCCGGAACCCATGGGTTAGGGTTAGGGTTAGGGAAGCAAGAAGAGTATCTATGGCACCCGGAACCCATGGGTTAGGGTTAGGGTTAGGGAAGCAAGAAGAGTTTCTATGGCACCCGGAACCCATGGGTTAGGGTTAGGGAAGCAAGAAGAGTATCTATGGCACCCGGAACCCATTGGTTAAGGTTAGGGTTAGGGAAGCAAGAAGAGTATCTATGGCACCCGGAACCCATTGGTTAAGGTTAGGGTTAGGGAAGCAAGAAGAGTATCTATGGCACCCGAAACCCATGGGTTAGGGTTAGGGTTAGGGAAGCAAGAAGAGTATCTATGGCATCCGGAACCCATGGGTTAGGGTTAGGGTTAGGGAAGCAAGAAGAGTATCTATGGCACCCGGAACCCATGGGTTAGGGTTAGGGTTAGGGAAGCAAGAAGTGTATCTATGGCACCCGGAACCCATGGGTTAGGGTTAGGGAAGCAAGAAGAGTATCTATGGCACCCGGAACCCATGGGTTAGGGTTACGGTTAGGGAAGCAAGAAGAGTATCTATGGCACCCGGAACCAATGGGATAGAGTTAGGGTTAGGGAAGCAAGAAGTGTATCTATGGCACCCGGAACCCATGGGTTAGGGTTAGGGTTAGGGAAGCAAGAAGAGTATCTATGGCACCCGGAACCCATGGGTTAGGGTTAGGGTTAGGGAAGCAAGAAGAGTATCTATGGCACCCGGAACCCATGGGTTAGGGTTAGGGAAGCAAGAAGAGTATCTATGGCACCCGGAACCCATGGGTTAGGGTTAGGGTTAGGGAAGCAAGAAGAGTATCTATGGCACCCGGAACCCATGGGTTAGGGTTAGGGAAGCAAGAAGAGTATCTATGGCACCCGGAACCCATTGGTTAGGGTTAGGGTTAGGGAAGCAAGAAGAGTATCTATGGCACCCGGAACCCATGGGTTAGGGTTAGGGTTAGGGAAGCAAGAAGAGTATCTATGGCACCCGGAACCCATGGGTTAGGGTTAGGGAAGCAAGAAGTGTATCTATGGCACCCGGAACCCATTGGTTAGGGTTAGGGTTAGGGAAGCAAGAGGAGTATCTATGGCACCCGGAACCCATGGGTTAGGGTTAGGGAAGCAAGAAGAGTATCTATGGCACCCGGAACCCATGGGTTAGGGTTAGGGAAGCAAGAAGTGTATCTTTGGCACCCGGAACCCATGGGTTAGGGTTAGGGTTAGGGAAGCAAGAAGAGTATCTATGGCACCCGGAACCCATGGGTTAGGGTTAGGGAAGCAAGAAGAGTATCTATGGCACCCGGAACCCATGGGTTAGGGTTAGGGTTAGGGAAGCAAGAAGAGTATCTATGGCACCCGGAACCCATGGGTTAGGGTTAGGGTTAGGGAAGCAAGAAGAGTATCTATGGCATCCGGAACCCATGGGTTAGGGAAGCAAGAAGAGTATCTATGGCACCCGGAACCCATGGGTTAGGGTTAGGGAAGCAAGAAGATTATCTATGGCACCCGGAACCCATGGGTTAGGGTTAGGGTTAGGGAAGCAAGAAGAGTATCTATGGCACCCGGAACCCATGGGTTAGGGTTAGGGTTAGGGAAGCAAGAAGCGTATCTATGGCACCCGGAACCCATGGGTTAGGGTTAGGGAAGCAAGAAGAGTATATATGGCACCCGGAACCCATGGGTTAGGGAAGCAAGAAGAGTATCTATGGCACCCGGAACCCATGGGTTAGGGTTAGGGTTAGGGAAGCAAGAAGAGTATCTATGGCACCCGGAACCCATGGGTTAGGGTTAGGGAAGCAAGAAGAGTATCTATGGCACCCGGAACCCATGGGTTAGGGTTAGGGAAGCAAGAAGAGTATCTATGGCACCCGGAACCCATGGGTTAGGGTTAGGGTTAGGGAAGCAAGAAGTGTATCTATGGCACCCGGAACCCATGGGTTAGGGTTAGGGTTAGGGTTAGGGAAGCAAGAAGAGTATCTATGGCACCCGGATCCCATGGGTTAGGGAAGCAAGAAGAGTATCTATGGCACCCGGAACCCATGGGTTAGGGTTAGGGTTAGGGAAGCAAGAAGAGTATCTATGGCACCCGGAACCCATGGGTTAGGGTTAGGGTTAGGGAAGCAAGAAGAGTATCTTTGGCACCCGGAACCCATAGGTTAGGGTTAGGGTTAGGGAAGCAAGAAGAGTATCTATGGCACCCGGAACCCATGGGTTAGGGTTAGGGAAGCAAGAAGAGTATCTATGGCACCCGGAACCCATGGGTTAGGGTTAGGGTTAGGGAAGCAAGAAGAGTATCTATGGCACCCGGAACCCATGGGTTAGGGTTAGGGAAGCAAGAAGAGTATCTATGGCACCCGGAACCCATGGGTTAGGGTTAGGGTTAGGGAAGCAAGAAGAGTATCTATGGCACCCGGAACCCATGGGTTAGGGTTAGGGTTAGGGTTAGGGAAGCAAGAAGAGTATCTATGGCACCCGGAACCCATGGGTTAGGGTTAGGGAAGCAAGAAGAGTATCTATGGCACCCGGAACCCATGGGTTAGGGTTAGGGAAGCAAGAAGTGTATCTATGGCACCCGGAACCCATGGGTTAGGGTTTGGGTTAGGGAAGCAAGAAGAGTATCTATGGCACCCGGAACCCATGGGTTAGGGTTAGGGTTACGGTTAGGGAAGCAAGAAGAGTATCTATGGCACCCGGAACCCATGGGTTAGGGTTAGGGTTAGGGAAGCAAGAAGAGTATCTATGGCACCCGGAACCCATGGGTTAGGGTTAGGGTTAGGGAAGCAAGAAGAGTATCTATGGCACCCGGAACCCATGGGTTAGGGTTAGGGTTAGGGAAGCAAGAAGCGTATCTATGGCACCCGGAACCCATGGGTTAGGGTTAGGGTTTGGGAAGCAAGAAGAGTTTCTATGGCACGCGGAACCCATGGGTTAGAGTTAGGGTTAGGGAAGCAAGAAGAGTATCTATGGCACCCGGAACCCATGGGTTAGGGTTAGGGTTAGGGTTAGGGAAGCAAGAAGAGTATCTATGGCACCCGGAACCCATGGGTTAAGGTTAGGGTTAGGGAAGCAAGAAGAGTATCTATGGCACCCGGAACACATGGGTTAGGGTTAGGGAAGCAAGAAGAGTATCTATGGCACCCGGAACCCATGGGTTAGGGTTATGGAAGCAAGAAGAGTATCTATGGCACCCGGAACCCATGGGTTAGGGTTAGGGAAGCAAGAAGAGTATCTATGGCACCCGGAACCCATGGGTTAGGGTTAGGGTTAGGGAAGCAAGAAGAGTATCTATGGCACCCGGAACCCATGGGTTAGGGTTAGGGTTAGGGAAGCAAGAAGAGTATCTATGGCACCCGGAACCCATGGGTTAGGGTTAGGGAAGCAAGAAGAGTATCTATGGCACCCGGAACCCATGGGTTAGGGTTAGGGTTAGGGAAGCAAGAAGAGTATCTATGGCACCCGGAACCCATGGGTTAGGGTTAGGGTTAGGGAAGCAAGAAGAGTATCTATGGCACCCGGAACCCATGGGTTAGGGTTAGGGTTAGGGAAGCAAGAAGAGTATCTATCGCACCCGGAACCCATGGGTTAGGGTTAGGGTTAGGGAAGCAAGAAGAGTATCTATGGCACCCGGAACCCATAGGTTAGGGTTAGGGTTAGGGAAGCAAGAAGAGTATCTATGGCACCCGGAACCCATGGGTTAGGGTTAGGGTTAGGGAAGCAAGAAGAGTATCTATGGCACCCGGAACCCATGGGTTAGGGTTAGGGTTAGGGAAGCAAGAAGAGTATCTATGGCACCCGGAACCCATGGGTTAGGGTTAGGGTTAGGGAAGCAAGAAGTGTATCTATGGCACCCGGAACCCATGGGTTAGGGTTAGGGTTAGGGAAGCAAGAAGAGTATCTATGGCCCCCGGAACCCATGGGTTAGGGTTAGGGTTAGGGAAGCAAGAAGAGTATCTTTGGCACCCGGAACCCATAGGTTAGGGTTATGGTTAGGGAAGCAAGAAGAGTATCTATGGCGCCCGGAACCCATGGGTTAGGGTTAGGGAAGCAAGAAGAGTATCTATGGCACCCGGAACCCATGGGTTAGGGTTAGGGAAGCAAGAAGAGTATCTATGGCACCCGGAACCCATGGGATAGGGTTAGGGTTAGGGAAGCAAGAAGTGTATCTATGGCACCCGGAAGCCATTGGTTAGGGTTAGGGTTAGGGAAGCAAGAAGAGTATCTATGGCACCCGGAACCCATGGGTTAGGGTTAGGGTTAGGGAAGCAAGAAGAGTACCTATGGCACCCGGAACCGATGGGTTAGGGTTAGGGAAGCAAGACGAGTATCTATGGCACCCGGAACCCATGGTAAGGGTTAGGGTTAGGGTTAGGGAAGCAAGAAGAGTATCTATGGCACCCGGAACCCATGGGTTAGGGTTAGGGTTAGGGTAAGGGAAGCAAGAAGAGTATCTATGGCACCCGGAACCCATGGGTTAGGGTTAGGGTTAGGGAAGCAAGAAGAGTATCTTTGGCACCCGGAACCCATGGGTTAGGGTTAGGGAAGCAAGAAGAGTATCTATGGCACGCGGAACCCATGGGTTAGGGTTAGGGTTAGGAAAGCAAGAAGAGTATCTATGGCACCCGGAACCCATGGGTTAGGGTTAGGGAAGCAAGAAGAGTATCTATGGCACCCGGAACCCATGGGTTAAGGTTAGGGTTAGGGAAGCAAGAAGAGTATCTATGGCACCCGGAACACATGGGTTAGGGTTAGGGAAGCAAGAAGAGTATCTATGGCACCCGGAACCAATGGGTTAGGGTTATGGAAGCAAGAAGAATATCTATGGCACCCGGAACCCATGGGTTAGGGTTAGGGAAGCAAGAAGAGTATCTATGGCACCCGGAACCCATGGGTTAGGGTTAGGGTTAGGGAAGCAAGAAGAGTATCTATGGCACCCGGAACCCATGGGTTAGGGTTAGGGTTAGGGAAGCAAGAAGAGTTTCTATGGCACCCGGAACCCATGGGTTAGGGTTAGGGAAGCAAGAAGAGTATCTATGGCACCCGGAACCCATGGGTTAGGGTTAAGGTTAGGGTTAGGGAAGCAAGAAGAGTATCTATGGCACCCGGAACCCATTGGTTAAGGTTAGGGTTAGGGAAGCAAGAAGAGTATCTATGGCACCCGGAACCCATGGGTTAGGGTTAGGGTTAGGGAAGAAAGAAGAGTATCTATCGCACCCGGAACCCATGGGTTAGGGTTAGGGTTAGGGTTAGGGAAGCAAGAAGAGTATCTATGGCACCCGGAACCCATAGGTTAGGGTTAGGGTTAGGGAAGCAAGAAGAGTATCTATGGCACCCGGAACCCATGGGTTAGGGTTAGGGTTAGGGAAGCAAGAAGAGTATCTATGGCACCCGGAACCCATGGGTTAGGGTTAGGGTTAGGGAAGCAAGAAGAGTATCTATGGCACCCGGAACCCATGGGTTTGGGTTAGGGTTAGGGAAGCAAGAAGTGTATCTATGGCACCCGGAACCCATGGGTTAGGGTTAGGGTTAGGGAAGCAAGAAGAGTATCTATGGCACCCGGAACCCATGGGTTAGGGTTAGGGTTAGGGAAGCAAGAAGAGTATCTTTGGCACCCGGAATCCATAGGTTAGGGTTATGGTTAGGGAAGCAAGAAGAGTATCTATGGCGCCCGGAACCCATGGGTTAGGGTTAGGGAAGCAAGAAGAGTATCTATGGCACCCGGAACCCATGGGTTAGGGTTAGGGAAGCAAGAAGAGTATCTATGGCACCCGGAACCCATGGGATAGGGTTAGGATTAGGGAAGCAAGAAGTGTATCTATGGCACCCGGAACCCATTGGTTAGGGTTAGGGTTAGGGAAGCAAGAAGAGTATCTATGGCACCCGGAACCCATGGGTTAGGGTTAGGGTTAGGGAAGCAAGAAGAGTATCTATGGCACCCGGAACCGATGGGTTAGGGTTAGGGAAGCAAGAAGAGTATCTATGGCACCCGGAACCCATGGGTAAGGGTTAGGGTTAGGGTTAGGGAAGCAAGAAGAGTATCTATGGCACCCGGAACCCATGGGTTAGGGTTAGGGTTAGGGTAAGGGAAGCAAGAAGAGTATCTATGGCACCCGGAACCCATGGGTTAGGGTTAGGGTTAGGGAAGCAAGAAGAGTATCTTTGGCACCCGGAACCCATGGGTTAGGGTTAGGGTTAGGGAAGCAAGAAGAGTATCTATGGCACCCGGAACCCATGGGTTAGGGTTAGGGAAGCAAGAAGTGTATCTATGGTACCCGGAACCCATTGGATAGGGTTAGGGTTAGGGAAGCAAGAGGAGTATCTATGGCACCCGGAACCCATAGGTCAGGGTTAGGGAAGCAAGAAGAGTATCTATGGCACCCGGAACCCGTGGGTTAGGGTTAGGGAAGCAAGAAGAGTATCTATGGCACCCGGAACCCATGGGTTAGGGTTAGGGTTAGGGAAGCAAGAAGAGTATCTATGGCACCCGGAACCCATGGGTTAGGGAAGCAAGAAGAGTATCTATGGCACCCGGAACCCATGGGTTAGGGTTAGGGTTAGGGAAGCAAGAAGGGTATCTATGGCACCCGGAACCCATAGGTTAGGGTTAGGGAAGCAAGAAGAGTATCTATGGCACCCGGAACCCATGGGTTAGGGTTAGGGAAGCAAGAAGAATATCTATGGCACCCGGAACCCATGGGTTAGGGTTAGGGTTAGGGAAGCAAGAAGAGTATCTATGGCACCCGGAACCCATGGGTTAGGGTTAGGGTTAGGGAAGCAAGAAGTGTATCTATGGCACCCGGAACCCATGGGTTAGGGTTAGGGTTAGGGAAGCAAGAGGAGTATCTATGGCACCCGGAACCCATGGGTTAGGGTTAGGGAAGCAAGAAGAGTATCTATGGCACCCGGAACCCATGGGTTAGGGTTAGGGAAGCAAGAAGCGTATCTATGGCACCCGGAACCCATGGGTTAGGGTTAGGGTTAGGGAAGCAAGAAGAGTATCTATGGCACCCGGAACCCATGGGTTAGGGAAGCAAGAAGAGTATCTATGGCACCCGGAACCCATGGGTTAGGGTTAGGGTTAGGGAAGCAAGAAGAGTATCTATGGCACCCGGAACCCATGGGTTAGGGTTAGGGTTAGGGAAGCAAGAAGAGTATCTTTGGCACCCGGAACCCATAGGTTAGGGTTAGGTAAGCAAGAAGAGTATCTATGGCACCCGGAACCCATGGGTTCGGGTTAGAGTTAGGGAAGCAAGAAGAGTATCTATGGCACCCGGAACCCATGGGTTAGGGTTAGGGAAGCAAGAAGAGTATCTATGGCACCCGGAACCCATGGGTTAGGGTTAGGGTTAGGGAAGGAAGAAGAGTATCTATGGCACCCGGAACCCATGGGTTAGGGTTAGGGTTAGGGAAGCAAGAAGAGTATCTATGGCACCCGGAACCCATTGGTTAAGGTTAGGGTTAGGGAAGCAAGAAGAGTATCTATGGCACCCGGAACCCATGGGTTAGGGTTAGGGTTAGGGAAGAAAGAAGAGTATCTATCGCACCCGGAACCCATGGGTTAGGGTTAGGGTTAGGGTTAGGGAAGCAAGAAGAGTATCTATGGCACCCGGAACCCATAGGTTAGGGTTAGGGTTAGGGAAGCAAGAAGAGTATCTATGGCACCCGGAACCCATGGGTTAGGGTTAGGGTTAGGGAAGCAAGAAGAGTATCTATGGCACCCGGAACCCATGGGTTAGGGTTAGGGTTAGGGAAGCAAGAAGAGTATCTATGGCACCCGGAACCCATGGGTTAGGGTTAGGGTTAGGGAAGCAAGAAGTGTATCTATGGCACCCGGAACCCATGGGTTAGGGTTAGGGTTAGGGAAGCAAGAAGAGTATCTATGGCCCCCGGAACCCATGGGTTAGGGTTAGGGTTAGGGAAGCAAGAAGAGTATCTTTGGCACCCGGAACCCATAGGTTAGGGTTATGGTTAGGGAAGCAAGAAGAGTATCTATGGCGCCCGGAACCCATGGGTTAGGGTTAGGGAAGCAAGAAGAGTATCTATGGCACCCGGAACCCATGGGTTAGGGTTAGGGAAGCAAGAAGAGTATCTATGGCACCCGGAACCCATGGGATAGGGTTAGGGTTAGGGAAGCAAGAAGTGTATCTATGGCACCCGGAAGCCATTGGTTAGGGTTAGGGTTAGGGAAGCAAGAAGAGTATCTATGGCACCCGGAACCCATGGGTTAGGGTTAGGGTTAGGGAAGCAAGAAGAGTACCTATGGCACCCGGAACCGATGGGTTAGGGTTAGGGAAGCAAGAAGAGTATCTATGGCACCCGGAACCCATGGGTAAGGGTTAGGGTTAGGGTTAGGGAAGCAAGAAGAGTATCTATGGCACCCGGAACCCATGGGTTAGGGTTAGGGTTAGGGTTAGGGAAGCAAGAAGAGTATCTATGGCACCCGGAACCCATGGGTTAGGGTTAGGGTTAGGGAAGCAAGAAGAGTATCTTTGGCACCCGGAACCCATGGGTTAGGGTTAGGGAAGCAAGAAGAGTATCTATGGCACGCGGAACCCATGGGTTAGGGTTAGGGTTAGGAAAGCAAGAAGAGTATCTATGGCACCCGGAACCCATGGGTTAGGGTTAGGGAAGCAAGAAGAGTATCTATGGCACCCGGAACCCATGGGTTAAGGTTAGGGTTAGGGAAGCAAGAAGAGTATCTATGGCACCCGGAACTCATGGGTTAGGGTTAGGGAAGCAAGAAGAGTATCTATGGCACCCGGAACCAATGGGTTAGGGTTATGGAAGCAAGAAGAATATCTATGGCACCCGGAACCCATGGGTTAGGGTTAGGGAAGCAAGAAGAGTATCTATGGCACCCGGAACCCATGGGTTAGGGTTAGGGTTAGGGAAGCAAGAAGAGTATCTATGGCACCCGGAACCCATGGGTTAGGGTTAGGGTTAGGGAAGCAAGAAGAGTTTCTATGGCACCCGGAACCCATGGGTTAGGGTTAGGGAAGCAAGAAGAGTATCTATGGCACCCGGAACCCATGGGTTAGGGTTAAGGTTAGGGTTAGGGAAGCAAGAAGAGTATCTATGGCACCCGGAACCCATTGGTTAAGGTTAGGGTTAGGGAAGCAAGAAGAGTATCTATGGCACCCGGAACCCATGGGTTAGGGTTAGGGTTAGGGAAGAAAGAAGAGTATCTATCGCACCCGGAACCCATGGGTTAGGGTTAGGGTTAGGGTTAGGGAAGCAAGAAGAGTATCTATGGCACCCGGAACCCATAGGTTAGGGTTAGGGTTAGGGAAGCAAGAAGAGTATCTATGGCACCCGGAACCCATGGGTTAGGGTTAGGGTTAGGGAAGCAAGAAGAGTATCTATGGCACCCGGAACCCATGGGTTAGGGTTAGGGTTAGGGAAGCAAGAAGAGTATCTATGGCACCCGGAACCCATGGGTTTGGGTTAGGGTTAGGGAAGCAAGAAGTGTATCTATGGCACCCGGAACCCATGGGTTAGGGTTAGGGTTAGGGAAGCAAGAAGAGTATCTATGGCACCCGGAACCCATGGGTTAGGGTTAGGGTTAGGGAAGCAAGAAGAGTATCTTTGGCACCCGGAATCCATAGGTTAGGGTTATGGTTAGGGAAGCAAGAAGAGTATCTATGGCGCCCGGAACCCATGGGTTAGGGTTAGGGAAGCAAGAAGAGTATCTATGGCACCCGGAACCCATGGGTTAGGGTTAGGGAAGCAAGAAGAGTATCTATGGCACCCGGAACCCATGGGATAGGGTTAGGATTAGGGAAGCAAGAAGTGTATCTATGGCACCCGGAACCCATTGGTTAGGGTTAGGGTTAGGGAAGCAAGAAGAGTATCTATGGCACCCGGAACCCATGGGTTAGGGTTAGGGTTAGGGAAGCAAGAAGAGTATCTATGGCACCCGGAACCGATGGGTTAGGGTTAGGGAAGCAAGAAGAGTATCTATGGCACCCGGAACCCATGGGTAAGGGTTAGGGTTAGGGTTAGGGAAGCAAGAAGAGTATCTATGGCACCCGGAACCCATGGGTTAGGGTTAGGGTTAGGGTAAGGGAAGCAAGAAGAGTATCTATGGCACCCGGAACCCATGGGTTAGGGTTAGGGTTAGGGAAGCAAGAAGAGTATCTTTGGCACCCGGAACCCATGGGTTAGGGTTAGGGTTAGGGAAGCAAGAAGAGTATCTATGGCACCCGGAACCCATGGGTTAGGGTTAGGGAAGCAAGAAGTGTATCTATGGTACCCGGAACCCATTGGATAGGGTTAGGGTTAGGGAAGCAAGAGGAGTATCTATGGCACCCGGAACCCATAGGTTAGGGTTAGGGAAGCAAGAAGAGTATCTATGGCACCCGGAACCCGTGGGTTAGGGTTAGGGAAGCAAGAAGAGTATCTATGGCACCCGGAACCCATGGGTTAGGGTTAGGGTTAGGGAAGCAAGAAGAGTATCTATGGCACCCGGAACCCATGGGTTAGGGAAGCAAGAAGAGTATCTATGGCACCCGGAACCCATGGGTTAGGGTTAGGGTTAGGGAAGCAAGAAGAGCATCTATGGCATCCGGAACCCATGGGTTAGGGAAGCAAGAAGAGTATCTATGGCACCCGGAACCCATGGGTTAGGGTTAGGGAAGCAAGAAGATTATCTATGGCACCCGGAACCCATGGGTTAGTGTTAGTGTTAGGGTTAGGGTTAGGGAAGCAAGAAGAGTATCTATGGCACCCGGAATCCATGGCTTAGGGTTAGGGTTAGGGAAGCAAGAAGAGTATCTATGGCACCCGGAACCCATGGGTTAGGGTTAGGGTTAGGGAAGCAAGAAGAGTATCTATGGCACCAGGAACCCATGGGTTAGGGTTAGGGAAGCAAGAAGAATATCTATGGCACCCGGAACCCATGGGTTAGGGTTAGGGTTAGGGAAGCAAGAAGAGTATCTATGGCACCCGGAACCCATGGGTTAGGGTTAGGGTTAGGGAAGCAAGAAGTGTATCTATGGCACCCGGAACCCATGGGTTAGGGTTAGGGTTAGGGAAGCAAGAGGAGTATCTATGGCACCCGGAACCCATGGGTTAGGGTTAGGGAAGCAAGAAGAGTATCTATGGCACCCGGAACCCATGGGTTAGGGTTAGGGAAGCAAGAAGTGTATCTATGGCACCCGGAACCCATGGGTTAGGGTTAGGGTTAGGGAAGCAAGAAGAGTATCTATGGCACCCGGAACCCATGGGTTAGGGAAGCAAGAAGAGTATCTATGGCACCCGGAACCCATGGGTTAGGGTTAGGGTTAGGGAAGCAAGAAGAGTATCTATGGCACCCGGAACCCATGGGTTAGGGTTAGGGTTAGGGAAGCAAGAAGAGTATCTATGGCACCCGGAACCCATAGGTTAGGGTTAGGGAAGCAAGAAGAGTATCTATGGCACCCGGAACCCATGGGTTCGGGTTAGGGTTAGGGAAGCAAGAAGAGTATCTATGGCACCCGGAACCCATGGGTTAGGGTTAGGGAAGCAAGAAGAGTATCTATGGCACCCGGAACCCATGGGTTAGGGTTAGGGTTAGGGAAGGAAGAAGAGTATCTATGGCACCCGGAACCCATGGGTTAGGGTTAGGGTTAGGGAAGCAAGAAGAGTATCTATGGCACCCGGAACCCATAGGTTAGGGTTAGGGTTAGGGAAGCAAGAAGAGTATCTATGGCACCCGGAACCCATGGGTAAATAAATTTTCGAGTGCGCGAAGCTTACTCGAAAATTTATTTACCCTGTAATCCGAAAAATTTCGAGGGCGCTGAGCGCCCGAGAAATTTTGAGGCCCCCCCCGCCGTGTATGAAGTGCATGTAGGTCAAAGGTCAAGGTCAGGTCTAAGGTCAAGGTCAAGTGTAGAGGTTTGTATATTATGGTCATTTTTAGTTGTAAAATTTAACTTTGAAAATTTGTAAACTTAGTCATTTTTGTAAAAAAAGTTGGAATTTTTCAAGTTGCATACAGATGCATACAACTAGGTTTTTTTCATCAAATGGTTACATACAATATATCATTCGAATGCTCTTTTCATGCGGATTCTAATGGTGTATTGTATGACACATTTATGACATATAACTAGAGAGCTACAAGTCTTTAAAGGAATGGCTAAAAACTTAGTGAATTTAAAAATCTATCATTTGTCTGCTTGCATAAAGTTGCATACAACTAGGATTTTCCCATCGAATAGGTGCATACCTTATATCATTCGAAAGGTCTTTTCATTCTCATTCTTATGGTGTCGTGTATGACACATGTATGATATCATCCTGGACTGCTACAACCATTTTAAAATTAACAACATAACTGTTTCTTTAAAAGTCATATGTTCCTATTTATTTCAAGTTGAAGTCTTCATATTTGATTTTTTTGTTTCAATTCAGTTATTGAACATCATTAATTGTAGATAGTTATTCCCCTTTCCCATTTAGACCTTAATTGAAGACCGATTTGTGAAATGATAAAACAATTCTGTTCATATATACAAATGAATATTAAATGAAGAGATTAAGAAAAAACACACTAAATGTCATCAAGATAAGGAAAGGGTACAAGTTTTTTCAAGTCCACTTGCACATGGATCCTGGTCTTTTTGTGCGCATAGGGACAGCGACGTGGTGTATCAAGGTCGATGAGAGCGGTTGTGAGGTTCCGCTCGTTCGGCTCCATTCGCATGAAGACCCGTTTGGTGTGGTACTTTTTCGGGGCGTTCTTCACTTTGACCGTGACCCTTCCATAAAGTGGCGTTCGCATGGACTTCTTATTCATGTGACGCATCGTCTCGATTTATACGTCATTATCTTCATCACTCGAGTAGTCGGGCGATGCAGGGGCTTGGGTGAACACCACCGGCTCGTTTTGTGTTGTCGATCGCTCCATCGGAGATTGGGGAGGTGTATTGGTACGTTCCACTGGCGAAGTGGTACGATCAGCAGTACCGTTCTCAACTGCGGCTTCATGTTTGCGATCCATTATGACTTGTAGATTTAAAATAGTTGCAACTTGTAAACGTGAGGATTAGAACCTTTGATAAGAATTGGTACAAACCTCGGACTTATATACTTTTTAAACGAAGGAAATCCTAACAGCCAATCAGAGAGGTACCGAACTTCCCTAAAGAATATATAACTATATAAAGGATGTCATTGTTCCAAACTGTTAAGTACTTATCCTCAACGTTCCATAACAAGAAGCATGTCCTCAAAACCACTATTTTATTTTCAAAATGACAGCCAAGTCATTATGGGAGGTCAGTTGGACATGACCATGCATCTCTGTTGCGGCTGCAAAGTGGCCCTATGGAAAACCTTGACTGTGTCAGCACTTCAAAGGCGGAGTGGACTACCAGTGAAGTGTCCGGTACACGAGTGTGACCATGACTTTAGCAACAATAAAACATTTCATGAATGGTGTGATGACTTCCTAAAGATCATGGAGTCGCCTGAGGGACGTGATCTGTACCCATCCTTTATTTTTCATGCTTAAATTAAACTTACATTGTAAATCTCTTGTCTTTTTAATTTTAAACATAGTTCTGGAATTGGTTTTCTTATTGGGGAGCAACTAAATCATAGCTGCACATTAAAGTTTCACATCTAAATAGTGCTACATTTAAAATGATTGTCACAATAGTCGCAATTGAGCAAACCCATTCAAAATCAAACAACGGAAGTCCATCGGTACGTACCCAAGTGCTCAGAACCAAACCACACAAGTTCGATCATAGACGTTCCGAAACACAGTGTACTCAACCGAGTGTACCAAATACATGTACCTATCCAGTAAAACAGATCTCATACTTGTTCCTATTCATAACACTGAATTATACATGTACCTATCCATGTACCTATTGATAACACTAAATTTTACATGTACCCATCCATGTACCTATCCGTCGCAAGTAGGGCACAGTTTTCACTACTAATATGTATCTAATGTTCATATTGATTACTATTTATTACATGAATTTGCGATTGCGGAATCGAGGCCATATCAATCAATATTCAGCTAAAAGTTTTAATTATTGGCATATATTATCTCTGGGCTCAATATCATCATCCCTGTTTACATCTACAGCCCAATAATTTCCTAATTAGAACAACATGCATGACTAAGCTACATTCCTTGCAACATGTCTGATCGAGAAACGAAACACACATAACATAGGCCTCGTATAAGATGAAAATAGCACAAATATAGATGCAACGATATTTTTACTAATCGCAAGAAGCAATCATCAAAGAATGTCACTGCATTAAATGATACCGATATCTTCCTATTTCTAATACAGGTAGACTAATAATAAAATAAACAATATAGGCCAAAGTTTTTAACTTTCAAGGCAAGAGGCTATGTGAAGCAAGTTATCTACGAATTGTTGTAGGCTACCAATTCAACAGCATGAGCTTTATACAGGTATTGGTTTAATGCATTGCATTTTTACATGTATTATTTGTTTTACTCCACGCAAAATGATATATACAAAATTCTGTCTAACACAACATGCTTAATGGATTAAATTTACAAGGAAGCTATAGGTAATCAAAGCACAGTTTAAAAAAGCTAATTAAACAACCTATCAAATAGGCATTTACGGTAGGTCTATATAAAAATTGATGATCGTGTAGAAAGACCAATCGTGTGGTTGAAACAGGTTACATATTTACATTTACATGCATGTAAGCTTACATGTAGATGACTTGCTATGACATGATGTGGTCATATAAGTAGGCAGAATTTTTCCAGGAAAACCGCAAATGATCATTCATGGTCAATTTCTTTACTCTTGGGTTCTCACTCTTGGGGGTTACCCAAGCTCTTGGGTCCCCACCCCAAGATTCTTGGGTATCCCCCCCAAGACTACCCAAAACCCAAGAGTGGACCCAACCTTGTTTCAGCAACAAATTGAAATTTTGAGAAGAATCAGAAAAGTCCGGTCAAACGAATGCACGACATATTCTAAATTCACAATTGCTGAATTGTGATGATGACATACCGGTAGTTGATTTTTTTCCTTTTGGTGCGACAACTTGAATGATGCATTTCGTCGTATAAATAAAGTACATTAAAAAGATCATTTCTAAGCTGCGAAGACAAAAACATGGTACCGGTCAGATGACAATTTCTGGAGGACTAAGGCTAATTGGAAAAAAGTCCCAAATCAATGTTAATGCAATCCTAAATTATTGTTTAGCCAAAAGTCCGGTTCATACGCTTTCTGATGATACACAACTAATTTGTATATTTTAAGGAGACAACGAAATTTCTTCCCGAAGATAAAATACCCATGCTTGGGACGGGCTTTTCGGCACTTTTTCTGCCTTGAGCTAAATTTTTCACGAAGAAAACATTGTTAGATTGATTTGAATTTATCATGACCGAAAAGAATAGATCCTAGCGATCAAAATGAAAAAAAGTTGTGACATTTGGTTCAGAACTAAGGATTTTCCAGACAAAAGACACTTTTGTTATATAAGATGGATTTACCCTAACACTGGCATTGGTCACGTGATTTCAGAATTATTGACATGGACTAACCATTCAAATGCAACGATGAAGTAATTGGAGACAATTAAATGGAGATTTGCATCAGAAGCACCATCGAGAAAGAGAACCAGACGAGGGAAATCGAAATTATGTTTAAGTAGAAGCATGTTGAGGCTGTGATATAAAAATGTAGACTAGATGGTCGTCACAATTTAAGAAGCAGAATTGATTTATAGTAATTGCAACTAATGTGTCAGCAACTGGATACTGATTACTGTAATATGGCTACAGTAATATACTACTGCAATACAGCTACGATATTCAAATTTATACTCTAATTTCTGATTTTATTTTAAACAATATCTGACAGATTTTATCAATTGACTAATGTCAGAAGAATTGAAGTTAAACACGCCTTCTTCAAAATTGTCTATAATCTTGCATACAATATCACAAACATAAAAAATCATTTTCAGTTAGACTTTTAAGCAATAGACAGACATTCGCAGGAAAATATTTGTTTATTGCCAGACAATGCATGTTATTTCGCAAATCAGTTGGTGGTGTTAAATTTGTTCAAGACTTCGAAGGGAAGAAACTTTCGTACAGAAACGTCAGTCAATGATGTCCAATATTCAGCAAGCTGTGCCTGTGTAAATCTAAAGTCATAAATTAATGCTTGTTTCGAGTATTTGCGATAAAAAACTGCAGGATCTCTGATTTATATAAGCGTCTCCGACGGTTGTTGAAGTATTCCAATTCTTCCATTTGGTGAGTACATACAGGAGTTCTTATGAAAAAGTAGCCTAGCTTGTTGAATAGATTTGATTAGATAATAGCATGACAACAAGAGAGATGCCAAAGAGATCGGCCAAAGAGAAATGAATGTCTATGTCAATCTCCATCCATTGCTTGCTACCATTGCATACAATGGCTGAGATAGTATTATGTCCGCTCTAGACTAACCCACACGCATATGAATCTCTAGAACATTGTATCATATACTGCGTGACAAAAAAATTTCAACACTTAGAATTGCAGGAACATCACTTTCATTAATGAAATAGTATCAAATCTATATGTTTAGATAATAAAAATTTATTTCACACATATCTAGCAACCTGCATGGCCCTCCTGGTATTAATGCAAGCTCAAAATCTATTGTTCGTAGAGTTCATCCGATCTATCATGCTCAATGACTTCCCGTTGCTCTTCAACCAACCTTTCGAAAGCTGTTAACACCAGTTAACACATGGGGCAGCCTATTGCAGCCTATTGCTTCATACGAAACGCTCTGAAACCATCATTTCTCTCTGCTGCAATCATCAGCTTCAGGTATGTGACTCTATTTGTTAACCATGGTCTTGCAACTTCTTTTTGTCTTGTAACTTTTCCTTCTTCACACCAACACACCCACCAATTCCTAATAGATAGCCTACATGTGATACATTCAATTCTTTACAAACATTACGCATGCGAACGCAGCGAACCATTCCAATAGCCACACATTCTGCGAATTCATCTCCGTGCTTCATCATGCCACTACGACTTATGTCAAAAAGACAATAAATCTTGCAATTAAGCGAGGTTTAAACTTATCCAAACGTTGATCCTCTGTAAAAGGATCAACGATATATATGGCTATGCTAGAGAGGTCACATAGAAATTTGTTTGTGAGTAAGATCGGCCTAGAAATTTAACAGCTGCCATTGATTAGTAATGATCAGTGTTAAGGTTTTTTGTCAGGCAGTATATTTGAAATCGCAATTTCTTTTCGCTTTATTCAGAAATTTGCTAGTATATTTCTAAAAATTTCAGATAAGATATCAAATTACACCAATGAACAGGCCGAGTAATGACATGAAAGCAAAAGATGAGATTTCTTTCAAATCCTTGATTATACGAAATCATGCACTCTCTTTACAAGCAATTAGAATAATGCTTGTAATTACATAAACTCAATAATCTCTAAACATTTCTATACATCAAATGCTAAAAACATCTGTGTATTATGATATTGTTTCATCGTTTTCAGGTAAAATGAAATACTTCTTGGGACTTCTCATTCTGGTCATATCGTGCGCGATATGTCTCAGTGCTTCCAATTCCACTCAGCCATCTAACGGTGGCTCTCACACTCGTCAAAAGGAAAAGGCGGTCCAGATGGCGGATCCAGAGGAGGTCGAGGCGATGACGGTGGACGTCAAGAATGACTTCAATTGGCATTCAAATTGATCAATTTCTTGGATTTCAATAAGCAACTGGAACATCCTGAACGAAAATGGCCATGCAAGAACGATACATGTGATGTTGCGGAAAGAAATACACAAATCTTCTTCCGTGCGCTGCTCGATGCTCCCAGAAAGCTGGTTCGGGTAGCAGGAGCGGCAAGTGCATTGAAAAAGGCAAATGATATGAAGTCAAACAAGACTGAGATTGATGGAATCAAGTCGGATCTCGAAAAAGCAAAGGAAGAGTTATACCATAGTTTCGATGATGCAACCAACGCAGTTTCTCCAGTCATGTGTTGTGCTCAAGAAAAGAAAGAACAAAGCCAAAGCCTTTTATTCGTAATGGAACAAATAGAACGACGGAAGCAGATGGAACGTGGCGCTGGAAGTCGTCGTAGACGCAGAGGTGATGACGATCGTGATGATGACCGTAAAGGTGATCATGAGGAAGACGGCGATGACGAAGATGAAGGTGATGAGAAAGACGAAGGTAATGATGAAGAAGAGCAATAAGCAACTACATGTATGTACCGGTACAAAGGAAGTGGTCATGAACAACTGACGCATGAATGAAACAGTCGACAACTCAACTTACATGCACCAATTGTAAATGAACTATAAAAGCAGATTTAATGATCATCTATGTACCGTCAATCGAATGCAATAGAGAAGTAAAAAGATTCTTTGATTCCATCTTTTACTTGACCGATCTGTAAATTATTGCATGGTTCTAAAATATACATTAGTCCAGAACTAAGAATTGCATATTTAGAAATGTGAAGTATGTGTTGAACACAGATACTTTTACTATAGGAAGCAGAATTCGGCCCATGTTTCAGTATATTCGTGCCCTCCTGTTCTCTTGAAAGATCAAAAGTCAATAATTTATCCTTACAATTCAAACTCTACGGGTCACGGTGGAGGATAGCGGCACGTTCATTACATGTCTGCTCTCTGCTTTACCATCCTTAGTCGGTCAGCATCTAATTTTTGTATTGATAATATTAAAATGACGAGTATTGATATACGACGTATTTAACATGACGAGCTATCCGAAGTTAATTTTTTATCCTGATATGATTTAATCGCTTACACTAATTAAGCATTATTTTGATATTTGAATTTACATATGACATATTATGATACTACGCTATCGATTTCACGCCCTGCTGTGTAAGAAACCAAATACATGTACAAGATATACAAAGCTTGGCTTGTTTTCCCTACTCCTCTAGCAATTAGGCTATTAGGCTGCCCAGTTTGCATTTTAGGCCAATTATCGTAGGCTTTCTAAGCATCTCTAGCATAGCATCTATAAGTAGCGTACACATGGTAAAGTATTTTATGCAAAAGGTATTAATTCATTCCATTCATTACTTCTGTCTTTATATTTCTGGCGGTATCTTTATTTCTTAATTTTTTTGTCTACGAACATCTGGCGGTTCGCACCGACGATTTTTAGGTTGTCATTTGAAAGATAATACATGTATATCTTCATTGCTGCCTGCTGACAGCATCATTAAGAGTCCAATGACCTTTTTCGACGAGCCTTGGTATCCAGTGGATTTCCTGCCATCTTGCAGCCTCCGGGAGTTTCCACATAAGATGGCAAACCTTCATGGAAGGAAAGGCGAACTGTGACTTTACTTGCCGATACACCATGTCGCCCAGCTACATCACATTAACGTCACACGTTGCGATTAAAGCAGAAACTGATACAGAAGAACTCTAGTTAGCAAAATATGTAGACCTGACTCCTAACTTTCACGTGATCCCTTTCTGCATAGAGACGATGGCAGCATGGAGTCCATCCGTAATTGAATTTGCGAAAGAAATCGGTTCTCGTCTAGTGAAGAAGACCAGGGAGGATCGAGCAACGACAGAGATTCTTCTTCCAGAGATTGAGCATCGCTATCCAAAGAGGGAATGCCATATCCGTCCTTGGCAATTCTGCCGAAGAGTGCGCAGTTGAACGAAATTTTTGACTTATGAGTTTTTTTACTTCTCTTTTGCGACTTTCTCTCGCAAATCGGTATGTTGCGGTTCAACATTTCAACATCGAAAGATATGTGAACCTTAACACAGTGTACAATTTGTCATTTTCTGAAATAATTGCATCATAGATCTAGAAAATAAGTAGACATTCCCAAGCCATGGACTCCTAGAGATATTACTAATATGTTCTATATAGATGAGTCCATGCCCTAGCCGTCATTTTCCAACTTGCAACATAGAATTTACCTCAAAGAGTGAGGGAAGAAGGCAACATCTCAAATCAAATGAATTTAATGATTTAAAGTGATTGAAATGACAAGTTACTATATCAACTAAATTTTTGAATGATATTATTTCTTACTTTCGGATCGATATGACATGTTCAGATGAGACCATCGATTCGGTTGTAAGACAGGCACGTGAATAGACTGATACAAAATCAATCGTAGAATATCAATTTGATACGTGCATCAATTAATGAGCAGCAACAGCATCACCCCGGAAACGGCATCAAATGAGGAAATTGTGTTGTTGAGGATGACATTAAAATTACTCTCCGCAATGCATATAATGGCATATCAGGGTGAAAGAAGAAAATGCTCCAACATTCCAGAGTTAAGGCTGGTAATGCGTCTATCAATTAAATGACTCGCATGATCAACTTATTCAGATACAAAACAGCATAGCAAAGTCTTTCAATGTTGGTTTTGCATATATGTATATCATTGATGCCACAAAAACAAAGTTTTAAATCAAAACCAAGAGACAATGCAAAATAATCATCCACAAGAATAGAAAAATTGAAAAATGGTAATCTAAGATCGATATTATCTGAAACAAATGAGCCTAAAAAAACAACACGTCAAATGAAATTTAAGAAATGCAGGTATTGAAAAACAAAGCTATCGTCTTCTGATGAGGGTCAAAGTTTCCCAGGCGATGAGGTATATGAACTCTGATGATTCAGTAAATGGAATACATCAGATGAGCGACGAGATAAAGACATCTTTACTCGAAAAGCATCCGCATTTTAAAGAGGCTGATGCAAAAATTCTATTTATCAATTATCTATTATCATTCAATTTATCAATTATTCAATTCATTTCAAACTCCGAATTTCTAAGTGATGAAATTGAAACATTTTGAAAATCAAGACTGCATAATTAAATCAAAATGCATTTCCTGATGCACTGATGTGAAAAAATATGAAACAGTGACGAAAATAATAGATGATTGAGGTTCATGTGAAGTCAGTTTAATACCACAGAATCTCATTTCTCGCGATCTGAGAATCCGGAATTTCATAGTGAATATGTCATAGCCCATCTCACTGTCTTATAGGAATCTCATAGTCCAGTATCTGAAAATATAGGCCTATCCAGCGTTCATTCCGAAAGATTCCAGCGTTCCGTACGATCTGGTATAGCATTGTATCATTACAGAGACTGCCTGAAACCGAATGATGTCTAGATGTTGACTGTCATGCACAGTAATGTGCAGATTGTGGTGACATTGTTTTGAGTCATTCTATTATTCATGATGTTTTCATATGTCATATTCTTCATGATTTTGAAAGCAGTGTCAATGATGGGCTCTTCCTTTGGTATATGCTGCACCAGCATATGTTTTAGAAAAGAAACAATTAAAACCCGAACGTTTGGTAAATTAGTCAATGAAGATGTGATTAGAGCCAAATTTATCCCTGCTATAACAGGAAATCACAGTCGATTCAGAATACGAGGCTTCAAAAAAAAGTAACTTGAATATCTGATTTCAGTGATAATCAATCAAGATAAAGCGTTTCGGGACTTTGACACAGTTAAAGTAAGACGCACTATGTCATTATGAAAAGATGAAAAGAATTGAAATTCAAATGTGAGTTGATTGATGCATCAAATTCAATAGATGTGAAAATGAAACGGACCCTTGAATTTCTGAAAGAAAAGGGATCTGTTAGCTCTTGTTTATCAGCTCTCCCTATAAAATCTCTTGGATATTCCTTGAACAAAAATGAATTGACCAACATCAAATATCTCGTCTTATTGTGGTTGTGGAGAAGGAAATGATACCAATCACTCATTGAATTGTGAATTAGGTGGATGTATTTCTCAACGCCGTAATCTAGGTCGGGATGTTGTTGCCGAACTCCTGAGTGCTGTATGCAACAATGTGACAATAGAACCAGAATTGATTCCCATGGATAATGATCTATTTATTCAATCAGGGATTTTTGATGATCGAGCTAGACTGGACATTTCTGCTCGAAGAGTTTGGGGACATTTGATAAATGCTTCTTTGTCATTACAGTAACCAATCCCCACTCTTCATCATACACTGCATTTGAAAAAGAATTATCATGAAGCAATAACAAAACACGAAGCTGAAAAGAAGCGAAATTATTAAAATCGTATTATTCAAGTTACGAAAGCATCCTTCACCCCACTGATTTTTACGACAACATCTGGATTAGGCAACCAAGCAGATGTCTCCATGAAGCGAATGGCACATCTTATTGTGATGAGGTATAATGATGAGTGTACGCAGATGTTTTGGACATCTAAGAACGCGTTTTATTTGCAATAATGAAAAGCTGCCTGATTGGACTTAACTGGGAATAGGGGAAAAATGAATGAAATTACTTTGTCACAAATACCTTTTGATTTGATTATTTTTCAATCTATTTTGTTGTTGAGCCCTTCTAGATATTGTTCCTTTGAATTAATTGTGTCAGGTGTACATAAATCACATATCTTGAACCTCGTTGCGTTCATTTACAGTGCGTGACCAAGCAATATTGGCGAGGTGTGAGAAGTTCGCGGAACCACCCCGCGGAACCAATTTCTTTGTCTCGCTAACAGACGCAGTAAACCAATTTCATTTTGTTACTACCTGATCCAATTTGTTGCGCTGATCACAAATGTATGCTTCATTTCTCTTAACAATGTAGCTTAGCAAGGGGATGAGGATTGTTTAAGATTGAAAAGTGGCTCGGCCAGCTTCACAATCAGATTTCCGAAAAGACAAAATTCAGATTTTCGGTTAAAAGTTTGCATTATTATGAAAAATGAAGCAAACAATTCTAATCAGCGCAGCCGCAACAAAATGGATCAGGTAGTAACAAAATAGAATTTATTTACTCTTGTGTCCGGGGAATAGATTGCAGTCTATTCTCCGGACACAGGAGCAAGTCCTATTTCTCTGCTGTTGCATATTGTAGAAATGTGCCTTAAGCTAAGATCACAGAGACCATTTATTGAACATTTATTGAAGCGGTTCAGGCCCTCGTTGTGTGTCATGAGAGAGTATGTAAGTGACTTGTTCCTGTCATGAACTTAACCCATTCTTGGCTATGTTAATTTCCTATAGTCCAATGCCTCGATTTCAGTATGTATGCATAATGTTTTACTTAATCTTCATTGTTATGTAAATTGAATGAATACAACTTTCAGTGCAGGATTATTTCGAATCCTTTTGTAAATGACACTGTCTAATGATTATAGTTTATTTTTTTATAGTTTTTATATTTATCGAAAGCGCTTAATATAATATGCACTTATTATTATGATTTCTTCTTACTTTCTTTGCTCATATTCAGTGACTATGTATTATACAGTATACAATGTATCTAGTGGACAGTAAGCAATATCATTATTGCAATATTTAGAACACTTATGCGGCGTCACACATCATTCTCATTGCGAAGCTGTCCTCTGACGCTTTGCGAGTTTTGCTATTTAAGAGTTACGTGATAAAAATGAGCAAATGTTAAGTATTAACGATGAGTCGGAGTTATAAATTGTGTTAAGTTAATAGCAAAATACATATTAAGCAGAATTATCTTGAAGTTACACAGGCCTTCTACATAATTTGATGACATATACCAATCGTCATTTAAATACATTCAGCAAGGCATTTTGCGGAATAATGCTCGGAAGCCTGCTTCAAAAAAATATAAATTTAAGCGACTTTTAAGTAAATTTAAGTGATTTTAGTCGATAGAGAGATACTAATCGTTATAAAGGATTGCAAAACTGAGCCAAAACCTCGTTTTCTGGGAATTATAGGAAGTGGTGACTCACATCCTAAATAGCAGATCAAGCATGATTGATCAACTACAAGGAAATCACATGTACCGTGCACATCACGCGATCACTGCATTCCGTGAACATGATGCCACGGTCCGGAGTTTTGGAAGCCCTGCTGTACAATGTACATTCTTTAGCAAAATCAATGTTACATTTAATTACTTGTTGGGACAAAAGGTCATCTGTTGTCGTCAAATATACTATGATAGGCTACTTAATGCCCATGTGGTATATGCGGTGCCATCTGAAGATGCAAAATGTTAAATGTTTGTATCTTTGAATATCTGCATGTTATCCACCACATGACACTATTTCAACATCGCTTCTTTTACTCAAACGAAAAATTTGATGTCTAAGTAGTGGGTTGGAAAAATGAAATATACGTCAAAATATAGGCGAGCATAAATGCTCTCAGAAGAGTATTTCCATTTGACAATTCCATTTCCATCAATAGTAAGTCAAGCGATTCAAGAAGTTTAACACATCATCAAAATGAATACTACATTCATCTCATCCAATATCCCATTCATTTATGAACCAATACTCGTATCGATAGCATGATTTAAATGATTTTAAGCGTCAAGTGTAGTTATCAGTCATCCATGAATGTTGTAAGCATCATGTTTTTGAAAAGAGAAAGTGAGCAAGTATTCTAATTTAGTTAATACAGATTGTTTCATAAAAAATGGATCACCCTTAAACATCGCCTTAACTTCAACTTTGTCTAACTCTGCCAAACTTGAACGAATTTCTCTGAAATTTGGAAGATATGTCAGTTGTGCTTACTAATATCATTGTTGGAAATTTCAAGCATGAATATTGAGTTGTTTTCCTGTTATAGATAAAAAAAGTAGTAGATAATTTGATCTTCATTTAGCAATGTTACACAAAATCATACCTCACTCTTATAAAATTACATTTGTTTCCTTTGTTATGTAATATGTTGTTCTACAAGCCAAAAGCTATCAAGCAAAACAAAAATAAAGAAAATCGGTCAATCAGAGCCAGTATAGCACCATTATTCATCAACAATAATGTAGCTGCTACATGTGATTAACTGGACTTCATGTTCCATATCTTCCTGACTTCGTTGCGGTGGTGTTGGCAGCACTCCTGATTGCTTTCAGCTAGAAATCTATCTCTTACCGGTTGAAAACAATACAAAGTACAAATGAACAATAACGAGATCGCATTCACAAAAGGCAAAGTGTCAGCCTTCTTAGAACTAGGGTTTTCTTTGCGAGCTATAAGCAAGCGACTAAATGTCCCTTACACAAATGTGCATCGATGGCATAATGATGATTTTCGACTCTGTCGTAAAGAGGGCTCTGGCCGTCCACGCAAAACATCCAAACGTAGAGACCGCCTAATTTTGAGATTTGTTAAAGTTGATCCAAGTCTCTCGTTAACTGAGATGGCTGCACTAGACTCGTCTATTTCTAAGTCCACTATTCGTAGAAGACTTATTGAGTCGAATTTCAAGAGCTGTAAGAGGCCCTCTCTGATCGAATTATCAGATCAGCATACAAAAAGACGTCTCAGATGGGCAATGAGTCATTGTCACTGGCGAAATCAATGGGATCGGGTTGTCTGGTCTGATGAGGCATCAGTCCGTCTGAAGGATAGTGATGGTCGATTGAGATTATGGATAAAATCTGATCAGGAAATTCCGAGACATTTACATCGTCCCCGGGTACAAGGTGGTGCGACTCTACTGATTTGGGTTGGCATTTGGACCAATGGCCGCTCTGAACTTCACATACAGCAAGGAACCATGAATTCTGAACGCTATGTGAATGTTTTACGAATGAACATTGGCCAAATGACAGATCAACTTGGTGATCCGTCGACTTGGTTATTTATGGATGATAATGCTACGTGTCACAGGAGTAGTAGAGTCAACTTATGTAAGTCTCAATTAGGGCTTAGGACATTACCTTGGCCAGCTCGTTCTCCTAATCTGAATCCCATAGAAATTGTATGGAGTATTCTAAAACGTAACGTTCGTCGTTCACTGCTACCTACAGATGACGTATCACAACTTACGTCACTGTTAAAAAGAGAGTGGAGAAAGTCAATGCCTAGTCGAATTGGTAATGTCATTGACAATAAGGGTAGTGCCACAAAATATTAGCTTCTTAAGAACCGTTACTGTATCATAGCCTATCAGATTATATAAGGACATTTAAATATGTTAGGAACATGAAATAACATGAAAAATGCTTTCTGTATCATACTTATGTATTATTTAGTCAAATTTTAGGATGATCCACTTTTTATGAAACGGACTGTATATGAATGCAACATTGTCTCTAAAAAATCATTTATTTTCATGAAATGGTTTTTTACAATACGTATTATTGCAATAATGATGTACCGTAGATAAATTGAAAATGTGCGCTAAAAGTGTACAAATAGACAAAAAATGATATGGACAGCACGCAAATTGTGCACCTTATGGAAGATAAAGAATCATGACCTCAAGAATATGTATGAGTTTCTTGTCAGATTTGTTTCAATTGATGGGGCATTTTACAAAAGTAATAATAATCGATCTCAGCCAACTCACTTTCATACTGAACACAAAAATTAAGAATTTGGAATGGCTTTTGCACATTTTGTGGCAGAATGTTTCGAAAAGAGCATTTCCTTCAGATGATAGTCGGTTACATGACAATACATATGATATTTGGATTAATGTGTGGTGAAATGACTAGCATTTTTGCAATGTGAACTAACACGCACGGAGACAACTTTTAGAACCTAAATCTTCATTGAAAAAGAATATTTTCCACTTAGTATCATGCTCTTTCAGAAACTGACATAGTAAAATGCCATTTCTCCTATGCGTTAAAAATTAAGTGACTTTTTTAGGATTTGCAATCAAGTTAGTGAAATTTCGATGGGCATTCATTAAATATCACTTTAAACACACTACTGACAAATCGCCAAAGTTAGTGCGCCTGTCATAATTAATAAATACTGCTTGCTGCAAACACGATGTATACATAATCAAATATTGAGTGGCATGCTCAGTCGAAAAATGGGAACAAGCCTGAATAGCCTCCATTTCATCCAATTTCAGGAATCATCAGCAGGTCTAGTTCACATCTCTCAAGCCATGCCCGGGTAAATTTCAAATTTGCAATAACAAACTAGTGAAATTTATGAGGGTATTCATTAAATATCACTTTGTATATAAAGAATAACACCAAGGTATTCATGATGACCCGATATATTTCGCCGGTTCTAGACGTGGGACACACCGGCATGAATGCTGACAGAAGCGTAGTGAACATCGTTATAGGTTAACACGTGACAAGAAGTAAAAATGAAATCTAAGGTAGAAAATAAAGTCAATGTGGATAATACTGATAGACAGAGTGCAGAGATATACATATAAAAGCACAAAAAAGGAGGAAGAAGCTAAAGAAGTCACCAAGGCAGCAGTAAGCTAATGACAGTTTCTTTTTGAATGCACAAGTCAGGTTGTTTTACACTGATAAAAAGTGCTTCCAAGGCACACAAATGCAGTCTACCGCGACATCTCCTCAACACAGTAAAGCATGACTTGGCTGGCTTTGATGGGGTACATTGCTGTAAATGACGAGTGATGGCGCTTGCAGCTTTGGAACGTCGGTCCCCGTTCAGCAACCACCGTGGCACATGTTCGGAAATCCTTTGAGATAGTCTCCTCTCTGTCCGACCGACATACTTGCTACCGCAAGTACAGTTGAACTGGTACAGTAAGTTAGATTCGGCGTCCAATGGGATTCTATCTTTGGGATTCTGGCACAAGAGTGGTTTAGTCACTGGACGCCGAATCTAACTTACTGTACCAGTTCAACTGTACTTGCGGTAGCAAGTATGTCGGTCGGACAGAGAGGAGACTATCTCAAAGGATTTCCGAACATGTGCCACGGTGGTTGCTGAACGGGGACTGACGTTCCAAAGCTGCAAGCGCCATCACTCGTCATTTACAGCAATGTACCCCATCAAAGCCAGCCAAGTCATGCTTTACTGTGTTGAGGAGATGTCGCGGTAGACTGCATTTGTGTGCCTTGGAAGCACTTTTTATCAGTGTAAAACAACCTGACTTGTGCATTCAAAAAGAAACTGTCATTAGCTTACTGCTGCCTTGGTGACTTCTTTAGCTTCTTCCTCCTTTTTTGTGCTTTTATATGTATATCTCTGCACTCTGTCTATCAGTATTATCCACATTGACTTTATTTTCTACCTTAGATTTCATTTTTACTTCTTGTCACGTGTTAACCTATAACGATGTTCACTGCGCTTCTGTCAGCATTCATTCCGGTGTGTCCCATGTCTAGAACCGGCGAAATACATCGGGTCATCATGAATACCTTGGTGTTATTCTTTATATACAAAGTGATATCCGTCAAAGGCGTTTTCATTAAATATCACTTTAAAACACACTACTGACAAATCGCCTAATAATGGTTCCTGATATTGGATGAAATGGCAACTATTCAGGTCAGGTTCTATTTTTCGAATAAAGATGCAACTCAATATTTCATTATTCTATTTACATAGTGTTTACAAAAAGCAACATTTATGAAATTATTGCAAGCGCACTAACTTAGGCGAATTGTCAGTAGTGCGCTTTAAGTGATATTAAATGAATACCCGTCGAAATTTCACTAACTTGCTAATTGCAAATATCAAATTTACCCGGGCATGGTCGTTATTCTATGGCGGAGTTGTGTCGATGATGAGAGATGTTAACTAGGCTGCTGATGATTCCTGATATTGGATGAAATGGCAGCTATCCAGGTATACCAAAATATAAGGCATAAGGTCCTACCATAATTTTTGCTGGCGGTCACCTCTGCATAAGATAAGCGTAATAGAACCAATATAAATTCACAAAAATCCAGTACCAGCAACAATCGATAGAAGACATACTTCTGACATACTTCTGCCCGAGAAAATAGTCGAATCGATTTATATTTGGAAAGACAGAGGTCTTTGCGATATGTTTCACCGAAGCGTTCGTCTCACATCATCAGGCAGCTAGCAATGTGGTGATACATGTCAGTATACTCATGCATATCAGTACATGTAGGGCGAACAGAATCAAGTAGTCATTAGCTGCAGCTGGTTTGTCAAAAGGGCACACGCTTACTTATTGCATATTTATAATAATACTTACTGTATTTCTTTCAATAAAAAACATGTAAAGATAAAATAACAAAAATATGTACACACAAAAATACAAAGAGATATTCAAAAATAAATGCAAAAAATGAATAAAATTGAATGAGAGGCTCATGCCAAATCTAGCCTAAATGCAACTAATTAAGTAGTAGGCCTGCACTAATACTATAGGCCTACTAAGCTTATACAATGCACAAACACACAATTCTGAAGAGCCAGTTTGTTTTTAATTCACGAATCATGTAGATTCTGATAGGGTGCAATTTTGTGCAAAATCAACAAAACATTAGACAATACATAGATAAGAGGCGACCCTGAATAAGCAACACTCTTGCATGAACGACGTAGAACTTTGGCAGTGAAAAAAATAAGACATGTGTTATTACATATATATGTGTAGATTACATAATATATAATTAACGAGCAAGGTCGGGGCTGCTTGCTTAATATCACATGTGTCAAAGAGAAAAAAGGTATCTGTATATGTATTTTTGAATTTCTAAAATTGTCCTCATATTTGTATTTATATCTTGACATTCTGCGAGAAAAACATCTGTGCTTGAAATTGAAAAAATACATTTGCTCCAGGCTGGTCTATAACGGCCACATAGGTTACTACGCAAAGAAACTTAAAAATGATATCCGATCAGTTACCGTCATCTGCTTACATTGCATACTTGACCTCAATTTATATATATCTACACGCGTACAAGTATATCTGATTTGAATTATAGCACAATTTTCAAAAAGATCTGCTAGGCCTACTACCCAAACATGCGAAGTCAAATTCATAGTTAGAAATTCATAGTCAAGTTAAATTCAAAAGTATGCCATATAAAACAATTCCCTAACGGTTGCTAAATTTCTAACCATGTGACGATGAGGAAAATGTCTGCATTCGTTTGCTCTATCAGTAAAACTGTTGCGTGAAAGCTACATGGTTCGATAGAGTTGCATGTTATTTCTCAAATAAGTAGGTGGTGCTAAAGTTGTTCAAAGCTTTCAGAAGAGACACAAAATTCGTACAAAAATGTCAGTTAACTATACTCAAGACTTAGCAAGCTGTGGCTGTGTAAATCGAAAGTCGTAAATTAAGTTTTCTCCGATTATTTGCAACTAAAAGCTGTGGATAGCTCTCATGTATATAAAATTTCATTGCTACTGTTGAGACACGCCAATTTCCACTCGGTGAGTAAAGACGCATCCAATTCAATAAGTTCCGATGCTAGAGAACTAACTGACAGAGTAGAATGTGCTGTATAAGCAGGTTTGAAATTTTCTGCATGAGAAGTGATCCGTTTTTCCTAGAAAAATGAATTTGAACCAGGGTTGGCCGGTAAAAACCACCCTGGTTTTCACCACCTGGTAAAAACCGGTAAAAACATGGTAAAAAACACCAGCTTTTGCCACCATTTTTCGGCTAAAACTGACAAATACTGGCTAAAACTATTTTCCAGCATTAATACTGCTTCTTTGTTTTGGTAGGATCATCGTCACTCTTGAGTTTGTTGATGAACGCTAGTCATGATAAGTTCATTTCACTTTTTATCATTCGAAAGACATTCAGACGAGTATTTTGAAAATTCAAACTTAATCAATATCATGTTTCAATCAAGGATGTGCTCCAAGCTTAAGTGCAAAAAATATGAATTATTATAAAAAAATATTGTTATACAGCTATTGTGCATCCTTTTTTACTTGTGCATACGTTTTTTGTTGCTCTATAAAGTTCATTCATCATAAGATGCTAGTAGGAAATTATTCCATGAAGCTAGAAGGCAAGAACGTGTACAAATCTTGCCCTTCTGCCACTATCTTGCGACTATCTCGGGTTTCATAGAATAGCTTGTCTTCTAAATCTATGGCAAATGTCCCATACTCATTGTGATTATACGAATATTCCTATGAAATTTATCCTGCACTCCCAGAAGGGCAAGATTAAAAATATTGTCCTGCAACATTTTTCATGTCATGACAATTTACCCTCACATACATGTATTTAGAAGATAATGTGATGTTAAATGAATTCAATGCCAAAAGTTTTGATTTGAGTTCGAAATATGAAGATTTGAAGAACTTCTAGCAAGTTTGAATATCACAATAATGTCACCAATTGTTCGTCGCTAATAGAGCTCTATTAATCATTTGAATCATTGTAATCATTTGACGCACTTTTTAACGCAAAATGATGTGTAATCTTTCTTCCACAAAGATGCAAGTTTCATCTTTCACAAGGTTCTTCTAAAAGATGTAACAAATGCAATTTTATCTATTGCATAACCACAATGTTACAAAAGTCACTCGAAATGCAATGTATTGTGGCATCATTATGAGACTAAAGCTTTGATTTAAAGTTGAAAGTTTAATGCAGACAATTTTTATAGACAATTAAAACTCATGATTATTTTTTGATTTCGCGGAAGTGGGAATCGCTGATCAATGCGCTTGATGTACTATCGGAGAGTCAGTGCCTGTCAAACTTACTTACAGATTCTATGTACATTTAGACCGAGCTGGCTAGAAAATGTTTATGTTTTTCAGAGATGTAATGTAAATACTTGCAAGTGATTGACCAATGATAAAAAACGTACTCGTAGAGTATATGCATACATACATGTGTACATTGTTCAAAAATATAAAAAAACAAAACATCAATAATCTGCATTTCAGTTTAACATCTCTCGTGACATACTGTACTATTTATTAGCTTTTAAACTGATTTTTCAAGAGAAGCAAAATTTATGAGATCATGTGTTTCAAGGACTGAATTGGAATGTTACGAAACATCTCCACGCTCCCCATCAGCTTCATTCATAATTCTTTAGTGTTCAAGATCAAACCTGTGTAAAGACAAATAGGTAACTGATAGAATAGATAATTGGCGATTGAAACGACTAACGATTTATGGCAAAATAGAATGTGTATTTCAGCAATTGTAAATGAACTATAAGAACATTTCCTGTTAACATCCATGTACCCTCCATCAAATGCAATAGAAGTAAAAGTAATAAAAGCAATATTTTATTTCATATTTTGCTTCATTGACAGCTGTAAGAATAATACAGATTCTTCAATGTGGGCACAGATATAACTTCATCTGTAATACTATAGGGAAAGTGATGCCCAACTTTACTAGGATGAATAAGAATTTAATGAAAAGAAAGCTCGGGGGAAATAAAGTTGGCACTGATCATACTCTGAATAGATCATTTTGTTTTACTATTTTGTATCGTTTTCTTCAAATGAATCGACCATCTCAAAGAGCTACAGAGAAGGTTTAAGGGTTCATTGAAATAAACTTCAAGCGCATATCGACAAGCCTATATTATGTTCCCAAATTACTAGTATCTCGATTAATGTTTAAAAAACATGGCTGATTATTGAAACATATCTAGAAACGCGGCTTCATGACAAGGTCTCTGAAATCACCTTAAAAACAACGCTACAGCATGCACAAAAGCATGGCTTAAAGTCATGTTTTAAAACACTTAAAACTGTTCCGTTTATTAGAAAACAAATCTCAATCAGAAAATAGGATATGCGATAATATGCTCATGAAATTGTAGCATGAATGTGCGAGTGACCATGAAATCCATCTAAACATCAAGCATTGTGTTGTATTCACGTAGTATATATATATTCACCAAGTATTCACGTAGGTAAACCTGATGTCGCATATCAAATTGGAAAAATCAACAAGAAAATGAAAAGACATTTTATTTCAACCACACTTGCTTTCAGCTCTGTTATTGAGCATTCTGTTTCAGTCAGTGATCACAAATGAGAATTTCACATTATATGGATTCAAATGCAGAAATGTCTTGTACAAAACAATCGTAAACATGATAGATGTAACTTTTAAGTAGCGAGAAAAGCGCTGTTTATTTGAAATAATTGTGTGTTTCATTACAGTAATTTAAAATCACAATGCACAAATGGGTGAACGAAGTAAATTAGTTAAATTAACATCATGCAAGAAGACGTAAGATAAGATAAAATAAGCACTTACTCTTTAGGAATGATAATCACAAAGTTTTATTCAATCTCCAGTTGAAAAAGGAAGGTTCACACGCATGCATTAAAAATATCGAAGTGAACAAGGAATAAAATTAGAATTGATATGTGACAAACATAAAGCGTTATTCACTAGAGATGTCACAAACGGTATGAAGGCATTCTTCTTTATTTGAGTGCGGAAAAGTGGAGCAAGGAACTTTCCTAAATTTGTAAGGACTTGGATTATCAGATCTCCTAGACAGTGACCATCTTCATTTACTGTCTTCAAAAAGAGACGCTTGCGAAGTTCATGTCGTCAAATGCTAATTTAATCGCTTGAGCAGTGACAAGTCTTCATAATGTCATTATGAATAAATGTCATACTGTCATGTCAATAATGCGACGGGCACACTTATCGATTCTTTATCATTGTTGGGACAAAAAACGTGATTTAAACAGACACATGTATAAGCATATTCCAAAATGGACCTGGTGAGTGCAATGTATACGTACAGTAAATGCAGCTCAGTCTTGCTCAGTAACATGAAAGGAATCATATACACTATACAACAGCAGCATAGCGCATACAGCATGAAATTGGATGTCAAAGGTGTACATCGTCATAAAAAATCACAATTGACTATTCATTAAGATCAATAATATCATGAATAGGACTTGTATACAGAGCAGGGATGCGGAGTCGGAGTCCCGGAGTCCTAGCATTTTTGCTGGAGTCGGAGTCCCATCAAGTGATAGGACTCCGGACTTCGGCCTATAACTAGACCCGAAATAGTATAATACAAGCAAATTATTTATTCTCGTGCATATAGCTGTCAGTGTCTTGATGTCAACTTTCTCCATCAAACAAAAGTACAGAGACAGCAGTGCATGCAAAGCTTGTAATAGTTGAGGGAATGAACCTTGGTAGTGAAAAAGGATAGTCCTTTCATTCGGTGATTTAATAGAGAAGACAAGCCTTCCTAGCCTCGATCACGCCTACGCACCAAAGGTCACATCGGAGACAAAAATGAAATACTAGTTTGTTTGAGAACATTACTTCTTACCCTCACGTTAATTGTGTGTTTAATGGCTCCTCTAATGTGCATATTAAAGTCGAAAGTGAACTCATATTTTTCGGAGAAGGATGGGGATTTTCATGCCTGGTAGAGACTGCAGAAAAACCGTGTAAAGCACATATCAGAAGATGGGAGGAGCCGAGTCGTATGCATCCAACATAAAGCGACATTTGACAAACTTTCATCGAAAATGATTGATAATTGATACAGTAATGATCACTAAAAATAGGTTCAGGTAAGCCTGTAATGATCTATGATGTAGGTTGCCAGTTAGGGAGTCAAGCGGTTAATTATGAATTAACCGGTTAACCGACGAGAAATTAACCGGTTAACCGGTTAACCGATGTAATACTAGTAATAGATGTTTTTCAATTCCATGTGACTATACAAGGCTTATATAGTCGCACTGAGTATAGTGTATGAGTATATGCATGTTTGCCTGTTATACCAGTTGAGTAAGCTCGCTTACTTTATGGACATAAACATTTTCTACTGATTGCTTGTAGGTCTACTTCCTTAATATTTTATTTTCAAGAATACTGTTATGTTTTAGTATACCCTCGTGAATATTTGAGTTTATTCCGTCTGGCTAACTTGAACCTAAAATCAATTTCACGGAATGTGCCTAATTCCATGTTAATTATTCAAAATAATAAATTATAAAATCTAAATCCACTAATGCGTGTGGCACGTGTCCCACGGGTGCGAAACTTACAATCTATTTCTATGGAACTGGCACAGACAGTCTATCGTAGCCAAGCGTAGAAGGGGAAATTCTATTCTGACTGAAACACTAACACGTCATAACGAACCCGTCCAAAGTCGTAGAATCAAGCAAGATGGTGAAGGTTAACGAAATGCCTCACTCCATTTCTAGGAAATTATTATTTGGCAATAGCTTACATCAGCAATGAGATATTATCAAAATTGGAAAATGAAAACTAAAGCAATGTAATTGCAATGTAGCAGAAAAGTTGGGAAAGCGTCGGTTAACCGATTAATTATTTTTTAACCGGTTAAATTTAATTAACCGGTTAACCGCTTGACTCCCTATTGCCAGTTTATTGAAAAAACTAGGCTTTATATACTTGTCACCCGGAGTCGGAGTCCTATCAAAAGCCAGAGTCCTATCAACCCCCGGAGTCGGAGTCCTATCAAAAGCCAGAGTCCTATCAACCCCCGGAGTCGGAGTCCCGGAGTCCTATCAAAGTGATAGGACTCCGCATCCCTGATACAGAGCAAATATTAGAGGCCCCAAAGGAAATTGAATGAAATTCGCCATTTACACTTCCTTGCTACGTATCAGGATACGTAATTAAAAGTTCGGTATTTGGCTGATCATCTAGACGTTAGCGGTTTCGAGAGGGAGATTTATTAGACTGTCGTGGCACAGTGCGCTCCACCTATCTTAGGACAGGAAAGGGTTGGTCAGTATGACGAACAGTGATTTACTTGTTCATAGCCTCGTGGAGAGGGGTAGAAATGTCTCCTTGAGATGGCGGATCGGAAGCCCAACGCGAGTACTTGACATTCTGATTGGATGTAATCTGCCCCTGTATCTCAGGGCAAAGGTCACCAAACAACATGAGCTCTCGTCCGAAATCGCACTGTCTATTCATAAGAGGAAGAGCTATCAGGGAAAGATAGTGAAGAGTACATACTTGACTTTGGTACTCTACAGTGTAAATACTCACGTAGGTTGGCTTAAAATATGACAATTCGTGATGGCGCTGATGTGTTGGCCGACACGTGAGTACCTTTCAAATTTTTTACGTGGATTTTGCTCGAAAACACTAAAAGAATTCAAATGTAGTGTAAGAGCATACCTAATTAACTATGGATTCATTTTAGAAACCCAAATGATGCATATGTTTTTTACTCATTCACGATTGCTGTAATCTTTATTAACAAACTGGTCAAGAACCATAATGACATAATGACTGAGTGATTTTCAATTAATCATTTTGCCCTTCATTCTTCCTCGATCGAAGACAATAGGAGAAGAATTTTGATTAATGACTACATTACTTTTAAAAGTTCATACTTTCGTTATTCTTTACAACACTCATGTAGCCTGTGGAAGATAGCTTTGGTTATTTAGAACAGGGATTGGTTATGAAATTACTCTCTCACTATCGGGTGTCACTGTACCGATCGACCGGATGGCGCCTTGAAAACGTGTGTATCAGACTGTCAGTAATGTTAACTAAACTACCAAAACAATGAGACCAATCATCGCAGCATTTTTGCGCTCAGCACTCAGACAATAATATTAAGCGTCCGACAATTCCACTTTGTTAAAATGCAGCGTCATAGTAATCGTGTATAAGTCATTGATGACGGAAAATCCTCTCACTTTTTTGTTGGAGTTGCACCAGGTCACAGCCATAATAGCCACATAGAAGAATGAAGAATATAAGAAAATTTTGACCAGCACTAAGAGCACTTCAAGTGACGTACCAGAGCTCCCAACAAGGGATACCAATTGCAACTACAACCAAACCATAAATGTCGACGAACGGGCGAACAGACACAGTTTGAGCCCTCCGAGTTCTTTGGAACTGTTCCTCAAAATCAACGAAGATAACGCGTCTTGTACGAAATGTTCAACTGTTCTAAAAGTTCAGCAAGGAACTACCTCGAATTTGAAGTTAAGTACACTACTTATTTTATATTTACTTTACAACTCGGAATAAATCAGTAGGATTCAAATAAATTCTTTTGACCGTGTTAGTGAGCTTGATTGACATATGCCTAGTATCCTGCTATCCTGTAGGCTGTAGGTAGGCCTATAAGCTTCACGTTTAGTATATTTCCACATGATTAATGCCATCACAGATTCCTAAAATAGTACATGGAAGCTTACATGTGTATGGAAATATTTAGGAGACTATTATCAATAAAGGCGTCAAAACGTTTTCACCAAATGGTACCAACTTATAGATCTATCACCAAACGTCAAACATCTCGACTGATTACAATATATCTCTGATTGCTGATTTGTCAATGCCGCAAACCCGAAAATATCCACATTTCAGACTCCTACCGGTAGGCATTTAAAGTTATTACCAACATGGCAATTAAACTTCGCCCCACTTAGTAGATCCTATTCTACCGATAGTCATTTAAAGGTATTGACGATTTCATAGCTAAACTTCGCCCCACTTGTATGGCCTGTTCCAATAAAATTTAATCGAGCGTATAAATTCAGTCCTACATTTAATATCCCAATAAATACAATTTTCTTTAGAATTTTTTCCGTGTAATTGTCATCTGCCCTCGTATTTTTTATTATCCCTAGTTTAAAAAGTTGAAACTGAATTGATAGTTGGAGCACAAAATTTTTGATGGAGTACTAAGATGATTAACATGAATTTCTTTCATTTCATTTCATCTGATAGTCGAGTCGGATAATCAAATCGCCTTAAAAATGCTAAGCGAATCGGATAATCGCTGATCGGAACTTCATTTTTCCGAATCGCGCCCACCTCTTGTTTTCCATTGACATATAGCCTACTGGTTATGTGATAATGTGGCGAATGCATGTGTACATATCAGGGGATATGTATCATTTTGATAGGACTCCGACTCTGTGTGACAAGTATATCAGCCTTAGTCCTGGTAACCTACATCCTACATCATAAGTTCATCATAGGCTTACCTGATCCTGATTTTAGTGATCATTGCTGTATCAAATCAATCATTTTCTATGAAAGTTTACCAACTTTGCACATCACTTGTTGGCGTGTGCTTCACACGGTTTTCTCCAGTCTCTACCAGGAAGGAAAATCCAGCGACAATTATTGTCTCTCATTCCTAGGTAAACACTTTAACCTGTTTAACTTAGAATCAATAGGCAAACGGCAGGTCCAACTATTGTGCAATTGTTCGCCTTTCATCATATCGTTCTAAAATACATATGAGTATATACAGCATCCATACATTTGTACCTTCTAATAAATTAAGTAAAAACAAAGCATTCCAATGCAACATTCATTTTTTCTTCAATTCCATTCTTCTTTCTGAAATTGTAAAAATGTCGATAACATCTGAATGCCATTTTTCAGGGCCACTTTTTTCATACGGGCTATGAGTTCTTTTTCAATCGAAAGAAAAGACAAACTACACAATCTCTCATCGGACATATTCGTCCTAGAAAATCTTTTCATTCTTTTGAGAGTAGAGAAGGATCTTTCACAACCACAACTAGATGCACTAAGCGTGGTGAGTGTTTTACGTAACTTTTCAGTCGTAGGAAAAACATCAGAAAAATCACGTGTCAACAGGTTCAAAAACCCTGCTACACTTGCTGTCTGACCAACAAACTCATCGGTTTATACAAAACTTGCAATTCAACACGAAATTGGTCTGGCAAACCATGCATCTTATCTTTATCGATAGAACAAAACAAATCACTAGGAGAAAAGACAGATATAGCATTCCCGTAATATCGGGTAATGTTTGAGAGGAGTCTACCATGATGTCTGCCAACTCGAGATATTATGATGGTTCACGTTTATCAACAAACGATGTTTCCATGCCAATACATAATGACATTCCGATGTGTGTTTATCTTCTTAATATTGAATCTTCTTTCACAATGTAGATTTCACCACTGTGATGTGTTACTGATAATTATTACGTCAAATATAGTAAGTAATTAATGCATGTAATTACCTAAAATAAGTTTTAAATTTCTGAAATTTGCTTTTAGGACGTATTGCTCGATCATTAAGAATGAAGCGGTAAAAGTTGGTTTAGTATGATAATTTGACAGTTAACACTGCTGTTTACCTCAATTACCCTACGAAATCGCCACTGACAGTCAGGAAAGAGATCCGCTGAATCAAATTTGTGCATTATTTTGTCATGGTGGTGAAATTTCTGTCCGTTATATCCAGTTGTACGTTCGTGTTCGCTAAAACCAGGGTATTTCGTTATTGGTCCCGGTTCCGGGGTGATGCTGTTGCTGCTCATTAATTGATGCACGTATCAAATTGATATTCTACGATTGATTTTGTATCAGCCCATTCACGTGCCTGTCTTACAACCGAATCGATGGTCTCATCTGAACATGTCATATCGATCCGAAAGTAAGAAATAATATCATTCAAAAATTTAGTTGATATAGAAACTTGTCATTGCGATCACTTTAAATCATTAACTTCATTTGATTTGAGATGTTACCTTCTTGCCTCACTCTTTGAAGTAAATTCAATGTTGCAAGTTGGAAAATGACGGCTAGGGCATGGACTCATCTATATAGAACCTATTAGTAATATCTCTAGGAGTCCATGGCTTGGGAATGTCTACTTATTTTCTAGATCTATGATGCAATTATTTCAGAAAATGACAAATTGTACACTGTGTTAAGGTTCGCATATCTTTCGATGTTGAAATGTTGAACCGCAATATACTGATTTGCGAGAGAAAGTCGCAAAAGAGAAGTAAAAAAACACATAAATTAAAAATTTCTTTCAACTCCGCACTCTTCGGCAGAATTGCCAAGGACGGATATGGCATTCCCTCTTTGGATGGCGATGCTCAATCTCTGGAAGAAGAATCTCTGTCGTTGCTCGATCCTCCCTGGTCTTCTTCACTAGACGAGAACCGATTTCTTTCGCAAACTCAATGGTATCATGGTAAGTCCATCAGGACGTTTGCCATCTTGTGTGGAAACTCCCGGAAGCTACAAGATGGCAGGAAATCCACTGGATACCAAGGCTCGTCGAATAAGGTCATTGGACTCTTGATGATGCTGTCAGCAGGCAGCAATGAAGATATACATGTATTATCTTTCAAATGACAACCTAAAAATCGTCGGCGCGTGCCGCCAGATGTTCGTAGACAAAAAAATTAAGAAATAAAGATACCGCCAGAAATATAAAGACAGAAGTAATGAATGGAATGAATTAATACCTTTTGTATAAAATACTTTACCATGTGTATGCTACTTATAGATACTATGCTAGAGATGCTTAGAAAGCCTACGATAATTGGCCTAATATGCAAACTGGGCAGCCTAATGGCCTAATTGATAGGGGAGTAGGGAAAACAAGCCAAGCTTTGTATATCTTGTACATGTATTTGGTTTCTTACACAGCAGGGCGTGAAATCGATAGCGTAGTATCATAATATGTCATATGTAAATTCAAATATCAAAATAATGCTTAATTAAAATAATTAATGTAAACGATTAAATCATATCAGGATAAAAAATTAACTTCGGATAGCTCGTCATGTTTAATATATCAATACTCGTCATTTGAATATTATCAATACAAAAATTAGATGCTGACCGACTAGGGATGGTAAAGCAGAGAGCAGACATGTAATGAACGTGCCGCTATCCTCCACCGTGACCCGTAGAGTTTGAATTGTAAGGATAAATTATTGACTTTTGATCTTTCAAGAGAACAGGAAAGCACGAATACACTGAAACATGGGACGAGTTCTGCTTCCTATAGTAAAAGTATCTGTGTTCGGTATATACTTCACATTTCTAAATATGTAATTCTTAGTTCTAGACTAATGTGTATTTTAGAACCATGCAATAATTTACAGATCGGTCAAGTAAAAGATGGAATCAAAGAATCTTTTTACTTCTCTATTGCATTCGATTGACGGTACATAGATGATCATTAAATCTGTTTTTATAGTTCATTTACAATTGGTGCATGTTAGTTGAGTTGTCGACTGTTTCATTCATGCGTCAGTTGTTCATGACCACTTCCTTTGTACCGGTACATACATGTAGTTGCTTATTGCTCTTCTTCATCATTACCTTCGTCTTTCTCATCACCTTCATCTTCGTCATCGCCGTCTTCCTTATGATCACCTTTACGGTCATCGTCACGATCGTCATCACCTCTGCGTCTACGACGACTTCCAGCGCCACGTTCCATCTGCTTCCGTCGTTCTATTTGTTCCATTACGAATAAAAGGCTTTGGATTTGTTCTTTCTTTTCTCGAGCACAGCACATGACTGGAGAAACTGCGTTGGTTACATCATCGAAACTATGGTATAACTCTTTCTTTGCTTTTTCGAGATCCGACTTGATTCCATCAATCTCAGTCTTGTTTGACTTCATATCATTTGCCTTTTTCAATGCACTTGCCGCTCCTGCTACCCGAACCAGCTTTCTGGGAGCATCGAGCAGCGCACGGAAGAAGATTTGTGTATTTCTTTCCGCAACATCACATGTATCGTTCTTGCATGGCCATTTTCGTTCAGGATGTTCCAGTTGCTTATTGAAATCCAAGAAATTGATCAATTTGAATGCCAATTGAAGTTCTTCTTGACGTTCACCGTGATCGCCTCGACCTCCTCTGGATCCGCCATCTGGACCGCCTTTTCCTTTTTGACGAGAGTGGGAGCCACCGTTAGATGGCTGAGTGGAATTGGAAGCACTGAGACATATCGCGCACGATATGACCAGAATGAGAAGTCCCAAGAAGTATTTCATTTTACCTGAAAACGATGAAACAATATCATAATACACAGATGTTTTTAGCATTTGATGTATAGAAATGTTTAGAGATTATTGAGTTTATGTAATTACAAGCATTATTCTAATTGCTTGTAAAGAGAGTGCATGATTTCGTATAATCAAGGATTTGAAAGCAATCTCATCTTTTGCTTTCATGTCATTACTCGGCCTGTGCATTGGTGTAATTTGATATCTTATCTGAAATTTTTAGAAATATACTAGCAAATTTCTGAATATAGCGAAAAGAAATTGTGATTTCAAATATACTGCCTGACAGAAAAAACTTAGCACTGATCATTACTAATCAATGGCAGCTGTTAAATTTCTAGGCCGATCTTACTCACAAACAAATTTCTATGTGACCTCTCTAGCATAGCCATATATATCGTTGATCCTTTTACAGAGGATCAACGTTTGGATAAGTTTAAACCTCGCATAATTGCAAGATTTATTGTCTTTTTGACATAAGTCGTAGTGGCATGATGAAGCACGGAGATGAATTCGCAAAAAGTGTGGCTATTGGAATGGTTCACTGTGTTCGCATGCGTAATGTTTGTAAAGAATTGAATATATCGCATGTATAGGCTAGCTGTTGGGAATTGATGGGTGTGTTGGTGTGAAGAAGGAAAAGTTGCAAGACCAAGGAAAACAAATAGAGTGACATACCTGAAGCTGATGATTGCAGTAAAGAGAAATGATGGTTTCAGAGCGTTTCGTATGCAGCAATAGGCTGGTAATCTGCCCCTTGTGTCAACTGGTGTCAACAGCTTCCGAAAGGTTGGTTGAAGAGCAATGGGAAGTCATTGAGCAAGAAAGATCGGATGAACTCTACGAACAATAGATTTTGAGCTTGCATTAATACCAGGAGGGCCATGCAGGTTGCTAGATATGTATGACATTAATTTTTATCATTTAAACATACAGTTTTCATGCTACTTCATTAATGAAAGTAATGTTCCTGTAATTCTAAGTGTTGAAATTTTTTTGTCACGCAGTATATGATACAAGGTTCTAATTTCTAATTATTTTTGTAATGTTTACTTTGCATGTAATATATTATCATAGAGTTAGATTCATATGCGTGTGGGTTAGTCTAGAGCGGACATAATCCTATCTCAGCCATTGTATGCAATGGTAGCAAGCGATGAAGATTGACATAGATATTCGTCTGTCTTTGGCCGAGCACGAGCATTGCAGGGGTAGCTCGTATCAGCGAACATACGAACCTCAGTGGTCAGATGCAGGCAGACCTGTCAAGTGAAAGTCTTTGACTCAATTTTCCTCCATGAGAAATTTTGGAAATCCTAGGTCTATTTAAAATTCAACCATCCTTGATTATGTATGATGAATTAGCGGCTTAAAGATAATTTTTGGCCTTGGCACTGCTCAAATATGTCTTTCGACCAGCATTTAAGTTTAAGATGATCAAATGATAGTTTGAAGCGACATGTTCGGGATTTCTTGCAGATTTTTTGTTTTATTGATGAAAATTTTTGAAAATGCGAAATAGTTTACTTGTGAATGGTACGTAGTTGTTGCTATGCTATCATCTAATTGAATCTATTCAACAAGCTAGGCTACTTTTTCATAAGAACTCCTGCATATTGTACATGTACGTGTATGTACTCACCAAATGGAGGAATTGGAATACCTCAACAGCCGTCGGAGACGCTTATATAAATTAGAGATCCTGCAGCTTTTACCGCAAATATTCGAAACAAACATTAATTTATGACTTCAGATTTACACAGGCACAGCTTGCTGAACATTGGACATCACTGACTGACGTTCCTGTACGAAAGTTTCTTCCCTTCGAAGTCTTGAACAAATTCAACACCACCAACTGATTTGTGAAATAACATGCATTGTCTGGCAATAAACAAATATTTTCCTGCGAATGTCTGTCTATTGCTTAAAAGTCTAACTGAAAATGATTTTTTATGTTTGTGACATTGTATGCAAGATTATAGACAATTTTGAAGAAGACGTGTTTCACTTCAATTCTTCTGACATTAGTTAATTGATAAAGTCTGTCAGATATTTTTTACAATAAAATCAGAAATTAGTGTAAAAATTTGAATATCATAGCTGTATTGCAGTAGTATATTACTGTAGCTATACTACAGTAATCAGTATCCAGTTGCTGACACATTAGTTGCAATTACTATAAATCAATTCTGCTTCTTAAATTGTAACGACCATCTAGTCTACATTTTTATATCACAGCCTCAACATGCTTCTACTTAAACATAATTTCGATTTCCCTCGTCTGGTTCTCTTTCTCGATGGTGCTTCTGATGCAAATCTCCATTCAATTGTCTCCAATTACTTCATCGTTGCATTTGAATGGTTAGTTCATGTCAATAATTCCGAAATCACGTGACCAATGTCAGTGTTAGGGCAAATCCATTTTATATAACAACATTTGTCAAAAAAAGTGTCTTTTGTCTGGAAAATCCTTAGTTCTGAACCAAATGTCACAACTTTTTTTCATTTTGATCGCTAGGATCTATTCTTTACGGTCATGATAAATTCAAATCAATCTAACAATGTTTTCTTCGTGAAAAATTTAGCTCAAGGCAGAAAAGGCACCAAAAGCCCGTCCCAAGCATGGGTATTTTATCTTCGGGAAGAAATTTCGTTGTCTCCTTGAAATATACAAATTAGTTGTGTATCATCAGAAAGCGTATGAACCGTACTTTTGGCTAAACAATAATACCATATTTTTGTCTTCGCAGCTTAGAAATGATCTTTTTGCTTTATTTATACGACGAAATGCATCATTCAAGTTGTCGCACCAACAGGACAAAATCAACTATGGATCATCACAGTTCAGCATTTGTGAATTTAAAATATGTTCTGTATTCCTTCGACCGGACTTTTCTGATTCTTCTCAAAATTTCAAATTTTTGCTAAAACCACATTTTTCCGTCCAGATTTCATGAAACCTCATGGAAATATAAAGAACCATAATTCAATCATGCATGCGAAATATTATTTGATAGGACAATGATTATCATTTTCGAAATCTCGTAAAACGGCCAAAATTTCCATCAGACCGAGACCATAAAATTATCGGTGAGAAGACACCGACAATATATAGTACAAATACTCACTTGGTGTGGTCGCCACTATGATTGTTGAGTTTATCATGAAAAGTGACTATATTATTTCAAAGAAAACGAAGTTGCTAAGTTGAAAAGACAAAACTTGCCAAAATGTTGTTGTATAAAATGGATTTACCCGTTATTCAAATAAGCATAATGATGATTATTTGCTTGATCAAAACCAGGTACTGAAATCGGAGCTCAGTTGCATTGTTATTATTATTATTCAATATTACTAATGAAGTTGCATGACGACGAATTTGTGATAATGAAAAAACGGAAATGCTTGACGTTCCCAAGAACTGAAGAACTGATAAGCAGATGATTTCAACATGCCGTCAGTTGTTAAACAATAAAGCATTGCACTTCTTCTAAGAATTTTTTCCACTTTTTAGCAATATATAGGATTGCAGTCTGAAGTGGGATTTTTACCGTCACGCTTGTTTTGCGTGCGTAGCTTCTCGAATAGAAGTTGCGGGTTAAGTGATTTTTTTGCAATTTTGGTGCGAATTCTATTCGAGAGTGTATCTAGTGCCCCGGCCTGTGCGTAAATTTACGCTTCGGCGCAATTTTCATATTTTGCTCGTAAATGCGTAAATGACTAGTGACCAAATTACATTTGAGTCATGTCTTTACCGTTCTTGGTCGACGAAAGCTCCAAAATCTCTGCATGTAATTTGGCGCTCTTGCACGATTCAAAGAAGCTTGAATGTCATTTCGTTTGTCTTTACATTTACCATCCATTAGTCATTTTTCATCATACGTAATCGTCATTTAAAATTATTAAAAGTCATTTTTAATGTTGCTGTTTCTGCAGTCCCATCAGGCGTGTGGGACGATCAATTTTCTGCCTAACTTAAGAAAAATCACCTTTAATCAAAATAGAGGCAATGGTAATCCGGTGCATTTCAAGTTTCAAACTTGCGCTTGAAGTATAATCAATCACTGATCTGCAGACCTAATTCAAAAGATTTGCATCAATTCGCATGATGGAAAAAATGCTGGCTGACCACATTAAACGACAAAATTGTATGACTTTTTAATGGACACTAACGAATAGCGTTTTCTGTTAAAAACGCGAGGTTTTGAATAGGCAAATTAGAGGTTTTAATAATATGCTAAGATAAACTTTTCAATGTTTTTAAAAAAATGAATAGAAAACTCTTTTATTTAAAAGCCTTTCAAAAAAACCGTAATGTAACTTTCATAACCCACAGTTGCCTAAAAGCCTTCAAAAACTCTTATTTCTAACAGAGTTGTGTTGCATAGTGCACAGTTTCAGCCAAGGAAAATCAATCATCAAGCAAGCTTGTAAGTACCGCAAACTTTGTTGTGTGTGTATGTGCTGGCATTAGAATGGCTGTTCAATCATGTCAAATTAATTTAGATGGAAAAAATGTTTTATTAGAAAATGTCACGATTCGTAGATCATCATTTGAATATACACCTTTTCCAGCTCATGTATGGAATCGCCAAAGTCATTGTTAAAATTACTCAAATCAAGAATAGTTCTTCAAATCAGGCATTCAATTGTTCATTTCTGATGTCATGAATCTCGCTTGTCATTTCTTGAGTTTAGTTATTGATGACAGAGACACAATGCATTTGATTCAAATATTATGTAAACATCATTATTGAATATCAATAAATCATTTGTTTCAAAGAGAGCTGATTGAAATTCGAACATCACGACTTTCTCTTCAGTCAGCAGTAAAATGGTATGACATTGCCTGATCGAGATGTCTATACTTTCCTTGTCGCTATATAAGGACCTAGTTTCTTCGCCAATAAAATGAGTATTTTTGGTCGAAAATGAATTTTCCGCATCGCTGTATTTCGCATATTATCAACAGAAATTGTTAATCTTGATAATATCCCAGATTATTGACAAAATCGGTCTGATTAAAATGCATGCAAGATCTAACTATTCCAGATCACTAAACACTGATCCAAAAATGAATGGATAGATTGCGCTGAGATGACGATTTATATGTACAACATGAGGTTATCTATTGACCGTGGGCTCGCTTTTGCTCCTGTCAAGGCATCTTTTGCCATGAATTTGCCATGAATCGCAAACAGAGGAATTGAAGGCCTTCGCTCCTGTGTTCTATAAGCGCTATGTTGACGATATGCTTTGTATCTTCGATGTTTTGTGATGCCGATGCACATGATTTTCATGCTATTTCAATAGTTTTATCACACTGACAAGTAAACAATAATAACAATATATGGCTCATTAAAACAGTAACCTTGAAATCTGACAATAAATACGTAAACTGTCAAGTATTTGCTTTGAAGCTCCATAATCAAGTTTGATCATCTTATTCGATCTATTACGGTATATATTTATGCATCTAAAATCTACAATCCTGTTTCAACGAGCTTCAATGAAGTTTTCAGATCGGTCGCTGCCCTTGACATTTGTGGTTTTCATGCATTATTTCGTCACTAATTTTCGAATTTCAAATGTTTGATATCTGATATTTAATCAAAATATGTGGTGATCACACTTGTAGCCTACAAATCATTATGAATTATACATAGATGGTCAATAATAAAAGGTCAAAATGTCAGACATGAAGTTCCATGGCGGCATTTAAATTCTGCATTCATGGACATTGACACTTTTTGCTCATCAGATTCGGATGAGGATGACGAGTCTTCGGATGAAGATGATTCAGAATGGGATGAGTCCGAAGAAGAATCAGATGAAGAGGGAGTCACCTTCGATTTGGATATGTGCCCTCCAGGCTGTGATCAGACTTTGTATGATAATACATGTCAGCTGCGTGAGAAACGATTGGACATTGAAGAAGAGAATTGACTGAAGAGAAGAAAATTCTGGATGCACTAAAGAAGGAATCAGAATCGTTGCAGAAAAAGTCAAAGATAATTGATAGTTCATTGAAGCAAGCAGAGAATGACTTAGAAGAATTCCAGGTAAGGAAGCAATAATGCAATACAGATGCTCGCTTGAATTGTATAGATAAAAGCAAAGCGATGCTCATTAGCGCATTGTCGACATCTCATGTGATGCTCATGAGAGCTTTCACCGGCTCTCACAAACAGAGCTGGATACGGACCTTTCGCGGCCCGGCTCCTTATTTATTGTAATCACCCGAGCCAGGCCAGAAATATCTAGCACCCGGGACGATATTTATTATGTCTGAAATGAATAATATTTTCCTTATTTGATCATCTAGTTCTCTGTTAATCAGTTTATGCGATGGCTTGTGAAATTGATTCTTAAACAATGTGATGAAATAAATTCCGGCATGCGACGAAATGGGTCATAAATAAATGAGCCAGCGGCCGTTAAAGCAATCGATAAACGAGTAACAAGTGACACTTCTCTGTGATTCAAGCGACAAATGTGATAAACAAGCGATTCACAATATTTAAAACAATTGAAATTTGCTATGTATTGAACGTTTGAAAATTCACCTTGCTGCTCAACAGTAATCAATTTACTTTCAGATGGCACGCAGCATAGGCCTTACAGCATGTACAATCATGTTATCAAAAATCAGTTACTTCGATCGAATGATTTTTAAGTGATTTCACTCAACTAACGAAGCCGATGTTTTCATTAAGGATGAATTAAGTGCACAAAACGATAAGCTTTGTCACCCAGGCCATGATGAAAAAATTATTCGGGCCGGGCACGTGCCTGACTTTTTGGAGTTAATGCGGGCACGGGCCGGGTCCGGGCCGAAGAGAGCGGCCCGGTTCCCGCTCTGCTCATTAAGTGTCTGTCCGGTGGATAAGCTATCACAAGAAAAGTGAACGAAGGACTTCATGAAGTAACAATAGTCCACAAAAACAAAGGAAGTAGCTAGGGACTTGGTTGTAGATATTATTAATTGTCCTTAATGTCCAACATACCTCGTAACTGATATTGATGAGAGAAGTGCTTGCTAATTTGATTTTTATTTAATCACACTTGCTAGTTTCTAAATAAATGTGGATGGGTTAAAACTGAAGTAGGATGGAGATGATCCATGTGGTGATGTTAGGCATTGAGAATTATTGTTATAGATAAGAATACTTATTCGCTTTCATTATCTGCAGATTGCAGTTACATTCTATCATCCATACATTTTCAGTTGAAAAAACAAAAGAAACTCAATGAATTGGATGTTGTTGTCATTCTCAAGCTTCATCAACTTGAAGACGAGAAGCAGCAACAGAAGGATGCCAAGAGACGTCAAATTCAATTGATGAAGGACAGGAAGATTTATCTGGTGAGTATTCATCTCATAAATGTCTGACAATTGTTGAATAAGAAAAATTGTAGGAAATTATCATCTGCAAAGGATTATGTTTGAAGAAATCAACATTTGTGAAGGGATGCACTGTTCTTTAAGAGGAACCACAGCCGCTGCTATAAGCATTTTAAGAGCCGGAGCCGCTTTGTATTTATATTTGAGGAATTGAGCTGCGATCCGGTCAATTGGCTCTATCATAAAACCGATCGATGCCACTGTGTCGAAAAGAATCGGACCAATGATTCAGTTGAGTTTGACGTTTTGTGCCGAACCGCAGTAATTGCTGCACCAAACATGAAGGGGTACACTACAATAGATTTTTTCATCCTTGTCAAAGATGCTGGGATCAGAAACATTTTAGGAATGGATCTGTAATCATGCGAGAGCTTATAGAGCTTCATCACACAAACAATTTTTCAACAGAAACAGGCGTTTTAAACCGAATTTTAGGACCATCTTCACCACCAACCTACGTGCGCATGATGGGCCTATAATATGTACAGTATACTAGAGTGATTATTATTAAACAAGCCCTATGTGTGTGAATATTTTCACGCAATTAGAAGTAAGTATGAATGAATTCATTTTCATAATAAAAAGCATACACTGACTTGCTTACCGGCATCAAGTGATGTATCTAGGAAAATGAAGAAGGAAGCCCGTGGGTTGAAATTTTAAGAATTTTAAGGTCCCAGAACCCCGACAATTATATAGTATAATACTGTAGCAATTACATATAATTATTCAGAGAAAAAAAGACCATGCTCGTACTGCTTTATACGTTTGGAATCCCCAGATATACATGTAGTCAATTAAATGAAAGTGGCAGTACCTTGCTGCAACCAATACTTGATGCAAACTGCCTCGCAATGTAGCAATCACAAAAACCTCAAAAATTTTAATTGAATTACTTGCTATGTACATATGTTTGACGGATTTCTGGAAAATTAGTGCTAGAATGATCCTACTCTTTCAAACAAGCTGGTGTTCAGATGGATTTGAACACGTGACATCTGTGCAATTATTATTTCATGGGCCCTTGGTAGCCATCAAAATGGATTGACTCTGCCTATTTGTCGATTAGGGATTTCCTTCTTCAAAACGTTCCTTACTTTAAGAAAGAAATGAGCTGAAGCACATTGTTGGTAAATCAGATCTCGTTTACATATGTTTCCTTGAAAATCTGAACCACGGTAGAAGTAAGAATCTCTTTTTAATTGAATCTTTTTTTTGAATTGAGATATCTTTTTATTGAATTTGTATGAGGAGGCTATCATTTCTGCTCGCAGGTCATTTTAATTTTGCGTTGAGCCGTTCAGTTCTTTTTCTTCACTTGAGAGACTTGCTTATTGTACGGTAGTCTATGTGCTTGTCGAATTACAGATAAATGTATTTATTAACCACGAGAATCTACAGTTAAGCCAATCCTTCATGCTAACAATATGCAGTGTTTATGTTGATAGACTGTCTACATCATCACTCTGTCAACTATGTCAATTGATCAATTAATGTAGAATCATACTGAGTTACATCTCAATAGAACTATATGAGTCAATGTAAAAAGTTTTTAAGAATTTGATGGAGGAGAATAGATTCAAACAAAGTGCCAAAGAATTCAATTTGTCAGGAGGCCTATCGTAATCAAAATTGTTTAGAAAGTCAGATAGCATAAGCTAATGAATGTCATAAATTCCTTTCTTTCTCAGCACGAACTCGCAATTTGCTTCTGAGTTTTGACACATGAAGAAACATGAACGGAAAAATGAGTTCTTTTCGTTCTGTGACTAAATAAAATCTATTAAGAATGGATGCGGATGTCTAGGTGTTACGTGTGATAGTCAACAAAATAAAAATTAAAAATTGATTCGAAGATAAAAACCATCCGCAATTATATTCAACAGATACCTTGCCGAAGCAAAATTACCGAAGTCTTGAAATTTGAATGTTGATATCTTGATACAAGGAATTATACAAATGTAAAACTATCTAGAATAAGTTAAAGCATCATCAACATTTTTATTATTTTTTTATATCAATATTTTTAGTAAGAGCACGCTAGTGTTCTACAGCAAGACATGTATTGAAAGCATGACAATACAAGCGGCGTTATGAACGCCCAAGTGAACACTGCTTGACCGTCCAGTCATTGACACAATCATCACATGACATTTCCCCTTGATTATAAAAAATAAATCACATATATAATATAAAATAGTGTCAGGGAAAGTCAGCCGCATCAAATCTCCAGGGTTGAGCACGAACTCGATTGCTTCGACGAACTTCTGAGACATCAGCAGATTGGGCCGAGTTCTGGTCCTCTTCGTTACTTTCTTCCTCCTCCGACTGGCCATCACTGTCGCTGTCCTCAGGATTCACGATTCGAAGATCCGCAAAATGCCGATGGATACCATCCACTTCGATGCCACCTTCGGGAGTAACTTGTGTAACGGTTCCGCGTTTCCATTGTGTAGTACAACGAGCCTTTGCTGGTTTGACATAGACGGCATCTCCAACATTATACGAAGCATTGGTCTCAACATGCCGCGTTTCGATCTGCATCTTCGGAAATCGCCAATCGTACCGATATATTGCTCTAGACGGTATCAACGCTGCATCCAATGACTGCCGAGGTGAGTAGTTGTACCAGAATACGATATCCAGAATATTACCTCTGCACCGAGCAGCCGATCGTTTAATGGTTCTGTGATGTCGTTCGATGATGCCGTTGCAGTTCGGCCGGTAAGCGCATCTGTACATCACCTTCACGCCCCATCGATTACATGTGTCCACAAATACTTGAGATTTGAATGACGCCGCGTTGTCTGACAGAATCTCGATCGGAGGTCCTCTTTCTCTGAATACTTCTTCGACTTCTGCACAAATGCCACTCACCGACTCATTGCTGATCAGCTTCCATATGGCATAACGACTAGGGCCGCAATCAATCAGGGTGAGATAGCATTTGCCGTCATGGTGCGTAGTATCACAGGCGAGTCTCATCCAATTTTGCTCCACATTTAATTTGCCTGGATTGAACTTGACAGGGGCTGGGTCGATGGATTGGCATCGGTCACAGGAAGCAACTATCCTCCTCACTTCGTGTTGAGTAAAGTTCATTCCTGGTAGACTTTCATTGGCGATGAAAGTAGTCTTCTCGATACCCAAATGAAACCGATTGTGGATGTCTCGAATTTTCTTGCTTCTATCGTCCTCACAGGTTATTGCAGTAGCAACTGGGAAGTGGTGATTTATCAACCACTCTTTGGGTACCCGGGTGAGATGGTCGGCCTTATTTTCAATAGACTTCACCAGCTTGGGATGAATGCGAAGCTGATACTCGGAGATAGTGTCCCGTATGAGATTGAGTCTACGACGGACCAACAGCTCATTTAGACCATGAACTTGAGATCGGCTCTTCTCTGAGATTGCTGCACTGAGCCAAGAATAAACTGAGGCAGAATCAACACATAACTCGAACTCCGTCAAAGACCAATCAATTGCCATCCTCAACCCTTTTAACACGGCTTCGAGTTCTGCAACATTGATGTGTGCAACGTCATTTATCCGTCTCATCCATGAGCCATCTTCGACGATGAATCCGCCAATTTCCAAGCACGCTCCCATTCCCAAAGAACTTGAATCTGTCCATAAGACCGCGCGATCGGATGTTGAAACACACCATCGTCCACCGACCGGGTCTTCTGTTTGAAGCCGCTGCCATAGATCTGTCGCTAATCTCCTCACATATTCATCAGCTGGATCATCCCACTGTCCTTCAGCTGCCATCCGTTTGACAAATCCACACATTGGACGTAACCAGGAAGCAACCGGAAAATGGCCAATTAATTTCCCACAATAACTGAACACGTCGCGCTTCGTGGCGTTGACAGTCAATGGCTCGATTGCATTATCTCTTCTCCATCGCAGTTCTCCAATACGCTTGTAGATTCGAAGACCAAGAACCCTGGCATTCGCGATTGATACCGCTGGTTTACTTTCCAGACCATAAGACCTCAAATGGTCAATGACTTCAAATCTGGAGGCTATGTCTTCGTTCACAATGATATCATCAACATAGGCGTCGGTGGCGGAATGGATTTTTGAATTGAGCGAGAGCACCTTGCGCAGAATGACGGACATAATCCTCGGAGCCACATTCAGTCCGAAACCGAGGCGAGTTAAACAATATCGCCGACCCTCGAACTCGACCACTTGAAACTGCCATAGATCCGAGTTCACGCGAATCTGCAGGTAAGCATTTCTCAAATCTACGAGACAAACATTTCGGCCAAACTGTCTCCATGACGCAATTTCTCGCTGCAAACATCACTTTGGCCTGTGTGACTTGATACAAATTGGTTCAACTCGCGGTAATCCATTACCGGCCTAACTTTCCCTTTGTTATTCTGCACAACAGCCATAAGGGGAACGATGCCTTGAGCGGTCCCTTCAAACGGAGTCAACCAGCCATTGTCAATCCAGCTCAATACTTCATCACGATACTTCTTCTTTATGCTCGAGGAAATAAAGTATTGTGAAACAGTATTCCGAAGTTTTGGAATTTCTCCATCGGACCATCTCCAGCTGACCGTCCATTCATTGTCGCAGAAGATAGCGGTAAAGTCTTTATCTTGTATGCTCAATACTTGCGTTGACTGAGTCGATGCCGTAGCAGTTATTTCACTCGCTTGACAAGGTGGCTGTGTTGAGACGTTCGGGAAACTTGGCCTACCATATCGGAGCAAGAGAATTCCACCAAGCAGATGTATGGCATCCATACCAAGAATTAAATTGTATCCTGGAAGCAAGTCTGACACAATGCAACTGAGACGAATAGAGGTACCTTGAACATGGACGCTGCATTCCCAACATTGATGATATGTAATTGACTGGCCATTCATCATTAAAACGTGGAAATCTTTATTACGCAAGCGAGACCGATTGACCATTTGCCGACTGACGACAGATTTTGAGCACCCAGTGTCGATTAAAGCATGAGCAACTTGATTGTTAATTTTCACTGTCATTGATGGAAGTTCTGCACCGTCAGAGGGAAGACGGGTACCGGCACAGTAATACCAGCCCTCCCTTACTCGTTTTTGACCTCTTCTCGGACGGGCACACATTACTCTGATGACCAATACCACCACAATTCGCGCAAGACTGCATTGCTTCCTTCGATTCATCTTCAGACAGCCTGGCATCATACCTCCGCTTGTTCGGACAGCGCCTCGCTATGTGTCCGCGAGCTCCGCACGAAAAGCATTTTCGGTAATCTTGCTTATTCTCTGACCACCTTGGTTGCCTTGAGTTGGAAGAAACTTGAGCCGCGAATGTAACAGAGTTCTGTTCTTCCAGGCTGATCATCATTCTTGATCGTTCCACTAGATCGGCGAATGGCAAATGCTCAACGGAACTGAGGGCTTGAAGCTGTGTTCTGATAGATTGAGGAAGACCACGGACAAATGCGCAACGAATCCATGCCTCATTGGTAGTTGGCTGTATCAAATGAGTAAGTCGGCGAATTTCAGCAAGGTAGATATCGACAGTTTCTTCACCACCTCTGTAACATCGATTAACGAGAACGTCAAATGCTGAGAAACAGTTCTGAGAGAATGCACAATATAAAGCTGCCTTCAATTTGGAATAATCGCTTTTTACATCGTCAGGCAAAGATTCGTAAACGGCGAATGCACCACCACTTAAAAATAAAGGTACAAATGTCTCCAATTCTTTTACACCTTGTAATCGAGCAACCAATTCGACTTTGCGAATCCATTCAGAGAAATCGTTTCCACCATCAAACTGCTTAATAATGTCACCACATTTAACCGATACTGACGACATAGTTCTGCCGGTGATAGCTTGTAGTAAGAGCACGCTAGTGTTCTACAGCAAGACATGTATTGAAAGCATGACAATACAGGCGGCGTTATGAACGCCCAAGTGAACACTGCTTGACCGTCCAGTCATTGACACAATCATCACATGACAGAAACATGAACGGAAAAATGAGTTCTTTTCGTTCTGTGACTAAATAAAATCTATTAAGAATGGATGCGGATGTCTAGGTGTTACGTGTGATAGTCAACAAAATAAAAATTAAAAATTGATTCGAAGATAAAAACCATCCGCAATTATATTCAACAGATACCTTGCCGAAGCAAAATTACCGAAGTCTTGAAATTTGAATGTTGATATCTTGATACAAGGAATTATACAAATGTAAAACTATCTAGAATAAGTTAAAGCATCATCAACATTTTATTAACACTTTTACGACACATATAAGGGAAGGATCAATAGTCTAATCTACAGTACAAGGTTATGCTTTATAGCGACTGCAGCTATTGTACTACAATATGATCCCGCCATAACGTCTACGGGATATAACGTACACATGAAATATTCCTGGCAAAATATCCTTCTTCTTCTTCTTCTAAGTGTCGTGTCGGGGGGCGGGGGGCATGGGTGATCATGGTCCGATGCCGCTTTCTGGATCTCGCATCGTGCAGTAGCTCCGCTGGTGTCCTTCGCAGACATCCACTCAAATTGTCCGTCAGCTTTTCTCTTTGTCTGCCTCTACTCCTTATTCCAGCAATTTTTCCGATAGTCACCAGGTTCTCCATGCCTTCTCGTCTCACGACATGATCGAAGAAAATTGCTTGGCTTCTTCTGATATTGTCTGAGAGGGTTATTTTCTCACCGACACGTCTCAAGACTCCTTCGTTTGTTATTCTTTCTGTGAATGATAGCCTATCCTCTACATTTTTCTCAGAAGACCACATCTCTGCAGCATTTAAAATGGAAGTAGCTATTTTATTCAGCGTCCATGCCTCGCTGCCGTATCCTAGAATTGAGATCACCTAGAACTCGTTTTCTGGTCTTGAAGGAAAATTTTCGGTTGGTTAAGATCTTTGAGATGTCCATGAAGGCCTTCTTGGCTTGAGCGATTCTTATCTTGATTTCTGTTAAGGATCTTCCATCACTTGCTAATATGGTCCCAATGTGTTTGAATGTGTTGTTACGTCTTCTTGCATGATGTTAATTTAACTAATTTACTTTGTTCACCCGTTTGTGCACTGTGATTTTAAATTACTGCAATAAAACACACAATTATTTCAAATAAACACGCTTTTCTCGCTACTTAAAAGTTACATCTATCATGTTTACGATTGTTTTGTACAAGACATTTCTGCATTTGAATCCATATAATGTGAAATTCTCATTTGTGATCACTGACTGAAACAGAATGCTCAATAACAGAGCTGAAAGCAAGTGTGGTTGAAATAAAATGTCTTTTTATTTTCTTGTTGATTTTTCCAATTTGATATGCGACATCAGGTTTACCTACGTGAATACTTGGTGAATATATATATACTACGTGAATACAACACAATGCTTGATGTTTAGATGGATTTCATGGTCACTCGCACATTCATGCTACAATTTCATGAGCATATTATCGCATATCCTATTTTCTAAATGAGATTTGTTTTCTAATAAACGGAACAGTTTTAAGTGTTTTAAAACATGACTTTAGACCATTCTTTTGCGCATGCTGTAACTTTGTTTTTAAGGTGATTTCAGAGACCTTGTCATGAAGCAGCGTTTCTAGTTATGTTTCAATAATCAGCCATGTTCTTCAAACATTAACCGAGATACTAGTAATTTGGGAACATAATATAGGCTTGTCGATATGCGCTTGAAGTTTATTTCAATGAATCCTTAAACCTTCTCTGTAGCTCTGTGAGATGGTCGATTCATTTGAAGAAAACGATGCACAATAGTAAAACAAAATGATATATTCAGAGTATGATCAGTGCCAACTTTATTTCCCCCGAGCTTTCTTTTCATTAAATTCTTATTCATCCTAGTAAAGTTGGGCATCACTTTCCCTATAGTATTACAGATGAAGTTATATCTGTGCTCACATTGAAGAATCTGCATTATTCCTACTGCTGTCGACGAAGGAAAATATGAAATAAAATATTGCTTTTATTGCTTTTACTTCTATTGCATTTGATGGAGGGTACATGGATGTTAACAGGAAATGTTCTTATAGTTCATTTACAATTGCTGCATGTTAGTTGAGTTGTCGACTGTTTCATTCTTGCGTCAGTTGTTCATGACCACTTCCTTTGTACCGGTACATACATGTAGTTGCTTATTGCTCTTCTTCATCATTACCTTCGTCTTTCTCATCACCTTCATCTTCGTCATCGCCGTCTTCCTTATGATCACCTTTACGGTCATCGTCACGATCGTCATCACCTCTGCGTCTACGACGACTTCCAGCGCCACGTTCCATCTGCTTCCGTCGTTCTATTTGTTCCATTACGAATAAAAGGCTTTGGATTTGTTCTTTCTTTTCTTGAGCACAGCACATGACTGGAGAAACTGCGTTGGTTACATCATCGAAACTATGGTATAACTCTTCCTTTGCTTTTTCGAGATCCGACTTGATTCCATCAATCTCAGTCTTGTTTGACTTCATATCATTTGCCTTTTTCAATGCACTTGCCGCTCCTGCTACCCGAACCAGCTTTCTGGGAGCATCGAGCAGCACACGGAAGAAGATTTGTGTATTTCTTTCCGCAACATCACATGTATCGTTCTTGCATGGCCATTTTCGTTCAGGATGTTCCAGTTGCTTATTGAAATCCAAGAAATTGATCAATTTGAATGCCAATTGAAGTTCTTCTTGACGTTCACCGTGACCGCCTCGACCTCCTCTGGATCCGCCATCTGGACCGCCTTTTCCTTTTTGACGAGATTGAGAGCCACCGTTAGATGGCTGAGTGGAATTGGAAGCACTGAGACATATCGCGCACGATATGACCAGAATGAGAAGAACCAAGAAGTATTTCATTTTACCTGAAAACGATCAAATAGTGATATGCACTAATGAGCAGATACTTAAACAAATATAATGAAACTACTGAAATTTCAATTTTTACTCAATTGATTTCTTTGCTGTATTTTTCGCTGAAATACACATTCTGTTTTGCCATAAATCGTTAGTCGTTTCAATCGCCAATTATCTATTCTGTCAGTTACTGAAATTGTCTTTACAAATTGTCTTTACACAGGTTTGATCTTGAACCAGGGGCGTAGCCAAGGGGGGTCACCAGGGCCATGCCCCCCAAACGTGTAAGCAGTGTTAAAAATAAGTAGTTATAAAGTATAAGTATAACTACTTATAAGTATGGGTAGTTAAAAAGTATATGTAAATTCTCAATCTAAATTTTAAAATATATTCTCAACAACTCTTGTTGCACATCGACATGTATTTTATTTGAAGTATTGCGAGCTGACTTAGATTAAGAGGTCCGACTTTCCTCATCTTTGTTAATGTAATTACATCCAGATTTGCAACAATCATCAAAGTTTTGTTGCGAATATTGGCAACTCTGCCGATCACAACTGCTGAAGCTGAAAGGACTTTCTCAAAAATTGAAAAGACACTATCCTCAATTCGATCAAAGATGACAGAGACCCGTCTGGAAGCACTAGACCTTCGTCAGATTCATAGGCGCCTCACATCAAGCATTGATTGTGTTATCAAACGTTTTGCCGACTAAATTTTGCACCTGTTTAATAAATCTTTTGTCTGAAGCAGTGCATAGATTCTGCACAACGTCTTATCAATATTTCAGATCATCACTTAAATAGCTCGGATGTATTTTTGGTTGTACGCTTGTACAACCTTGGTTTGTCGTACGCTTGGTTGTTACAGCGTATATAGGCTAATATTTACATTTACCCAAAGACAATAAATAATCAACTGTCTTTGAGTTTAGTAAAGTTTACAGTCTAAATCGAACGATATGCGTCTTCTTCCACGAAATTTAACAGCGGGACTAAATTAATAGGGCCCAGTTTCTCAAAACGTTACAAAGATTAGAATGTTTTATAATATAATCTAATAAAACTCCATAAACGTGTAGGCGCACATTTTTTGTAATGTTCCTAAGTTATTCAGAGAGGTCAACCGGAAAACAATAAAAACTATTTTGTAAAAATATGGAAGAGCTATTATCGGATTTTTATCGCAAAAAATGCATTGAAATATTGAGAGCGATTTTTTATACATGTATATTGGTTGACTTGATGTTTATCGAAAAAGGCATTTCATTTTGAATTAACATTATCCAATTCCTTGAACAAGACTCGGCTTTTTCATTATTTATTCATATGCAAACCAGGGTATAGAAACATTCATCTTATAATTTTGAATATAACATGCAAATGAGACGCTAAATCATGAAATGAAAATTGTTTATTATCCAACAGGCATTTCAGATATGTTTCAGATTCAAATACGCTTCCGCGTAGTTATACAACGTGTTAAAATGTATATTGTAGGTGCTGCACACGTATTATGTAATGTAATTAAATGTATATAATATGTATAATGTAATTAAATACCAGTTTTAAGAATTACAATTCATCATAACCTTGTCCTCCCCCAAACAGATTTTCTGGCTACGCCCCTGTCTTGAACACAAAAGAATTATGAATGAAGCTGATGGGGAGCGCAGAGATACTTTGTAACATTCCAATTCAGTCCTTGAAACACATGATCTCATAAATTTTGCTACTCTTGAAAAATCAGTTTAAAAGCTAATAAATAGTACAGTATGTCACGAGAGATGTTAAACTGAAATGCAGATTATTTTATCTTATTATATTTTAGATTATATTTTTGAACAATGTGCACATGTATGTATGCATATACTCTACGAGTACGTTTTTTATCATTGGTCAATCACTTGCAAGTACTTATATTACATTTCTGAAATACATAAACATTTTCTAGCCAGCTCGGTCTAAATGTACATAGAATCTGTAAGTAAGTTTGACAGGCACTGACTCTCGGATAATACATCTAGCGTATTGATCATAAAGATGTCACTACTCACATTTCCGACCTGCTCAACTTAATTTTCAACGATCCTAATAGGAAATATTTGTGTGTAGGTTTTGAAAAATGTTTTTTATATGGTGTCAGGAATCAAGGTTATAGCGTATTCACTAAGGATAAATTTAAAGAAGCCATTAAGTTCATTATAAGGGAAGTTTTTGTTACTTTCGGAGGTTTAGTCTTTCAACAAGTAAGAGGCATTCCTATGGGTGGCAATTGCAGTCCTCTTGCGGATTTATTTCTTTTACACTGTGAATTTATTTTTATGACTTATTTAATGAAGAATCAGAAGTACGGTCTAGCTAGATTATTATCTAATACTTCTAGATACATGTACATCGACGATTTATGTATTATTCATAATAAAAAGCTTGATTCCTTGATACCACAAAATTAACCACCTAGTCTAGAAGCCAGCAGAGGTGGGAGTAATAACAAACAAGTAGAATATCTTGATATTAACATAAAAATCACTGACTGCGGCACAATTACATCTGTTTTTCATAAAGTCGAGTCGACCATTTTAATTTCTCTGTCACCCTTTTTACGTTCCCGGAAAACTGTATGCCCTACAGGACAGAAGCTAGAGTCTTTGCTGGACAAGTTTTAAGATATGGGCCTATCTGTAAATTGGAAAAAGATTTCATCCAAAAAAATCCGTACAGCGTCTACTCTCATTAAGAGAGGATATAACAGCGTAGATCTCAAGCAAAGTGCTGAGAAGCAGCTGCATAAGCATAGTGAAACTTTATTGAAATACGGATATTTTTCTGCTAATCCGCTTCTTAATAATTGCGCGTGCTTTCATTGATTTAATTAATTTCATATAGCAGGGTGAGTTTGAGCGGTCAGGAGTAGGGGCCGAAACGCGAATCCTTACCCAAGTTCCTGCTGATGACCTCAATTGCACATTTTTTCAATTAGGTAATCTGTTGTAGTTGTTATATCCTTTAACCTGTAAGGAACGCCACATGGGTCCTTTCAAATTCGTTTCACTTATCGTTATCTTCTATTTCATCTTCTACTCAATCAAGGCACTAAATTTCATTCTGAGCCCATTGACATACGCAAGCATCTGCGACCAGACCTGCAGATTAAGTTTTGTCAATATAAGCAAACTCCTCAATTACTACACTGCCCAACACACAGTGTAGCAGACAGGCAGGAGTACTCGTGCAAGTTATCAAATTTTTTCTCACTCTACTTATATTCTCACAGGCCTTTTTTTCATTACCTACCATTTGAATACTATCAGCATTTACATTTGTGTTTCATTCTTATTTTTCACATTGGTTTTACTTACTGAATAGTTCGATGTGTGATTTAATTCATTATTAATTGTATTTCGCCTAAGGTTAGCCCTTGCTAATTTGATCACTACCACGTTAGTCCATTTAATAGAAACTGCTAGAAACTTTCGAGATTATCATCAAATGAATGCCCTTGTAAGTGAGGAAGTATTATTTCGTTAAATCTAAAAAATGAAAATAAATGTGCGAATAAAATTGGTTTATGCATAGACGAAATTAAGCAAACCACTCTCTTCATGTGGAGGAGCTTCAATAATCCCACTGTCATTCATCTGCTCTTCTGCAAGAATGGAGAAAGTATTTTAAAAGTTTTAGGTTTGATCATATCTACATTTGAACCCAGGTCTCATGAACACAGAGAGAACACTCTATCAAAAGGCCTCTGCACCGCAAAATCTCAGCTGCATGCCAAATCAAGCAATGTGCAACAGTCACTTAGAATGCACTTCTACTTTTTTAGAAATGTACTAAATGTACTAATGCTTGTGACTGGAGCAGAAAATCACGATTTGGAAGAAAAGTGAAAATTATAGTTAAATAACATACCTCGCAGCAGCAATCTTGATAAAGTGTGATATACAAAGTGTGTGTATACAGTCTCAGTTATAATCTCTATGAAAAGAATATTTCCGGTAAGCCGCAAAATTGGTCGTTGTTGATGGAATCTGAGAGCGGCGAACAATTGATGATATTTATTGTGATATTCAAACTTGCTGGAAGTTCTTCGAATCTTCATATTTCGATCTCAAATCAAAACTTTTGGCATTGAATTCATTTAACATCACATTATTTTCTAAATACATGTATGTGAGGGTAAATTGTCATGACATGAAAAATGTTGCAGGACAGTATTTTTAATCTTGCCCTTCTGGGAGTGCAGGATAAATTTCATAGGAATATTCGTATAAACACAATGAGTATGGGACATTTGCCATAGATTTAGAAGACAAGCTATTCTATGAAACCCGAGATAGTCGCAAGATAGTGGCAGAAGGGCAAGATTTGTACACGTTCTTGCCTTCTAGCTTCATGGAATAATTTCCTACTAGCATCTTATGATGAATGAACTTTATAGAGCAACAAAAACGTATGCACAAGTAAAAAAGGATGCACAATAGCTGTATAACAATATTTTTTTATAATAATTCATATTTTTTGCACTTAAGCTTGGAGCACATCCTTGATTGAAACATGATATTGATTAAGTTTGAATTTTCAAAATACTCGTCTAAATGTCTTTCGAATGATAAAAAGTGAAATGAACATATCATGACTAGCGTTCATCAACAAACTCAAGAGTGACGATGATCCTACCAAAACAAAGAAGCAGTATTAATGCTGGAAAATAGTTTTAGCCAGTTTTTGTCAGTTTTAGCCGAAAAATGGTGGCAAAAGCTGGTGTTTTTTACCATGTTTTTATCGGTTTTTACCAGGTGGTGAAAACCAGGGTGGTTTTTACCGGCCAACCCTGGTTCAAATTCATTTTTCTAGGAAAAACGGATCACTTCTCATGCAGAAAATTTCAAACCTGCTTATACAGCACATTCTACTCTATCAGTTAGTTCTCTAGCATCGGAACTTATTGAATTGGATGCGTCTTTACTCACCGAGTGGAAATTGGCGTGTCTCAACAGTAGCAATGAAAGTTTATACATGAGAGCTATCCACAGCTTTTAGTTGCAAATAATCGGAGAAAACTTAATTTACGACTTTCGATTTACACAGCCACAGCTTGCTAAGTCTTGAGTATAGTTAACTGACATTTTTGTACGAATTTTGTGTCTCTTCCGAAAGCTTTGAACAACTTTAGCACCACCTACTTATTTGAGAAATAACATGCAACTCTATCGAACCATGTAGCTTTCACGCAACAGTTTTACTGATAGAGCAAACGAATGCAGACATTTTCCTCATCGTCACATGGTTAGAAATTTAGCAACCGTTAGAGAATTGTTTTATATAGCATACTTTTGAATTTAACTTGACTATGAATTTCTAACTATGAATTTGACTTCGCATGTTTGGGTAGTAGGCCTAGCAGATCTTTTTGAAAATTGTGCTATAATTCAAATCAGATATACTTGTACGCGTGTAGATATATATAAATTGAGGTCAAGTATGCAATGTAAGCAGATGACGGTAACTGATCGGATATCATTTTTAAGTTTCTTTGCGTAGTAACCTATGTGGCCGTTATAGACCAGCCTGGAGCAAATGTATTTTTTCAATTTCAAGCACAGATGTTTTTCTCGCAGAATGTCAAGATATAAATACAAATATGAGGACATTTTTAGAAATTCAAAAATACATATACAGATACCTATTTTCTCTTTGACACATGTGATATTAAGCAAGCAGCCCCGACCTTGCTCGTTAATTATATATTATGTAATCTACACATATATATGTAATAACACATGTCTTATTTTTTTCACTGCCAAAGTTGTACGTCGTTCATGCAAGAGTGTTGCTTATTCAGGGTCGCCTCTTATCTATGTATTGTCTAATGTTTTGTTGATTTTGCACAAAATTGCACCCTATCAGAATCTACGTGATTCGTGAATTAAAAACAAACTGGCTCTTCAGAATTGTGTGTTTGTGCATTGTATAAGCTTAGTAGGCCTATAGTATTAGTGCAGGCCTACTACTTAATTAGTTGCATTTAGGCTAGATTTCGCATGAGCCTCTCATTCAATTTTATTCATTTTTTGCATTTATTTTTGAATATCTCTTTGTATTTTTGTGTGTACATATTTTTGTTATTTTATCTTTACATGTTTTTTATTGAAAGAAATACAGTAAGTATTATTATAAATATGCAATAAGTAAGCGTGTGCCCTTTTGACAAACCAGCTGCAGCTAATGACTACTTGATTCTGTTCGCCCTACATGTACTGATATGTATGAGTATACTGACATGTATCACCACATTGCTAGCTGCCTGATGATGTGAGACGAACGCTTCGGTGAAACATATCGCAAAGACCTCTGTCTTTCCAAATATAAATCGATTCGACTATTTTCTCGGGCAGAAGTATGTCAGAAGTATGTCTTCTATCGATTGTTGCTGGTACTGGATTTTTGTGAATTTATATTGGTTCTATTACGCTTATCTTATGCAGAGGTGACCGCCAGCAAATATTTTGGTAGGAACTTATGCCTTATATTTTGGTATACCTGGATAGCTGCCATTTCATCCAATATCAGGAATCATCAGCAGCCTAGTTAACATCTCTCATCATCGACACAACTCCGCCATAGAATAACGACCATGCCCGGGTAAATTTGATATTTGCAATTAGCAAGTTAGTGAAATTTCGACGAGTATTCATTTAATATCACTTAAAGCGCACTACTGACAATTCGCCTAAGTTAGTGCGCTTGCAATAATTTCATAAATGTTGCTTTTTGTAAACACTATGTAAATAGAATAATGAAATATTGAGTTGCATCTTTATTCGAAAAATAGAACCTGACCTGAATAGTTGCCATTTCATCCAATATCAGGAACCATTATTAGGCGATTTGTCAGTAGTGTGTTTTAAAGTGATATTTAATGAATACCCTCATAAATTTCACTAGTTTGCTTATTGCAAATCTGAAATTTGCCCGGGTATGGCTTGAGAGATGTGAACTAGACCTGCTGATGATTCCTGAAATTGGATGAAATGGAGGCTATTCAGGCTTGTTCCCATTTTTCGACTGAGCATGCCACTCAATATTTAATTATGTATACATATTGCTTGCAGCAAGCAGTCAGTAGTGAGCTTTAAAGTGATATTTAATGAATGCCCATCGAAATTTCACTAACTTGATTGCAAATCCTAGAAAAGTCACTTAATTTTTAGCGCATAGGAGAAATGGCATTTTACTAAGTCAGTTTCTGAAAGAGCCTGATAGTAAGTGGAAAATATTCCTTTTCATTGAAGATTTAGGTTCTAAAAGTTGTCTCCGTGTGTGTTAGTTCACTTTGCAATAATGCTAGTCATTTCACCACACATTAATCCAAATATCATATGTATTGTCATTAGGGTTGCGATATTTAAAATATGATATTTTAAATATATATTTTAAATATGGTTTAAAAAAACATTGTTTTTAATATGTTTTTTTAACAATTGTTAAGTATTGTTTTTACTGCTGTAATACTGTAGTAAAGTCAGTATTTTTGTTATTTCGATAAACAATCCACAAATCTTGAGACGATGTAACCCCATTTGTGTATGTATGATTGCGTATTAAATGTCAGTAATTCAATATTTTGAAGAACATGCTTTCCTAAAGTAGAAAGAGTTGAGTTTTCTCTATAACGGTAGACAATAATAACCTCTTCTATCAAGGTATAAAACTGCGGTGCTATGGCTGATAATCACCAGCATCAGCGGATGTGTAAAAAACAAGTTCTAGTCTTTCTCCGCATGCGGCTAAGTTTGACTCACAATGATGACGCATTCATCACGTGATGAATGGCTGACGTGACGGTGACTCAATCTCATACGAAATTGACAATTGGATATTACAAGCATCCAATCAAAATCAAGAACAATTTTCAACGTGAACTCCTAAATTCACTTGATTAGTGAAAGTGTCACCGAAAGGTTGTTGCGATGGTTGAAAAAGCTGGGGTGTGCGGGCGAAAGCCTAGCATTTCAAACAAGTATTTCACTATAAAATCTGACGGAAGAACTTACTCATGTAAATTTTGTTCCTGGGAAACAAAGCAATGTGCCACCAAAAGGACAGAACATCTCGTCCAAAAGTGCATGTCCATCCCAAGAGCTGTGAAGATAGCTATTGGTGGATCTGCGACAGGAACTGAAATGCCCCCACCAGCGAAGTCCGCAGCACTGACACCAAGTGATGAACAGCAGCCAACTTCCTCAAAATCTACCTCTCAGGTGAGTTGATATCAAGATTGCCTTGTCTAGTAGGTCTATTATATCCCAAGAAAAGTAAGTGTAACATAGACTTAGTAAGTGTAATGTAGACAGTACACACTATATTCAATAGATTCTGATGTAGGTCATGTGATTCTTCTTAAATATTTCAGAATAATCAATTACGGTCAATAGTGGGACTCATTTGTTTTCTATTTTGCTCACCGGCAATATTCATTCAAGGCCTACGTGGCAAGATTATAACACAGTATAGGATAGTACGATAGGTGCATAAAATAGTGCTTGTCATATCTTTCCGATGAGGGTCAGTGGATTCATCGCAAGTTAAACACGGATTGCACTCACAGAGGACTGAAAAGCATTGAAAGTTCGCTTAAGCGCTTGACCAACGATTTCGATCAGTAGAATTTTATACTCATGCTCATCATCCTCCGACAATTTTTTTTGGATTGCACGAGTATCGTCAGTGTTGCACAAGTTAACAAGTGGTGGGCGTTTTCTATCACAACACTGATTTTAACATCACTTATGGGCAATTATCAGAAAGTATCCCTTAATCCTATATATAGTAGGCGGCACAACACAGTTTTAGCCCTTCAATTTTCGATTTTTCAATGAATTTTCATCATGCATTTCTTTCCTTAGGTCAAACTATCATCTTGGGTGCGAGAAACTGACCGTCAAGAGCAGCAGAAATTACAAAGACTCCTGGCCAGGGCCATATACTCATCAGGCGCTCCATTCAGCTTGGTGTCGAACCCGAACTGGAAAGAATTTTTTCGCCAGCTGAATCCGGCTTTCCGCGTTCCTAGCCGCGACGAGATCAGTGGCCCACTCCTGGACCAAGAGGCTGAAGAGGTTGATGCGCAAATAAAAACTCGTCTGTCTAAAGCCAGTCAAAAACTGACTCTTTCAGTGGATGGTTGGGTGAACGTTTGTGGCAAGCATATATTAAACTTCGTGGTTTGTGATCCTGAACCCATGTTTCTCGACTCTGTTTTTGTGAGGGAAAGGCATACTGGAGATGTCATCGCACGAGAAATTCTGCAGCGCATGACGTCGGTAGGCGCGGAATGTTTCACTGCTCTTGTCACCGACAATGCGGCAAATATGCGAGCATCGTGGAAGATCGTGTTGAGTGAGCATCCGGACTTGGCAGTGATTGGATGTGTATCTCGTGGCCTCAACCTTCTGTTAGAGGACTTTATGAATATGCCTTCATTGGGGACGTTTTTAAAGCAAGTGAGACAAATTGTTCAAACTGTTAATAACAAGTCAGTTCTTCGAAATGCGATCGAAGAAGACTTACGCGAAAGTCTCAAACTGCCAGTAGCCACTCGGTGAGATGAATTATTTGTAATCGATTGATATTTTGTATTTCGTATGCTTCATGAGTTGCTTTACATTACAATAGCTATATATGTGTGACTTAAATAAGTGCTAAAAGTTCTCAGTTTAATTTCTGATAATCCTACACGACACCCTATAAAAAATGCACGACCAAAAATAAAGATCATCAACAAAGAATAGCTGATTTAAAAGCTTTTAAAGCTTTAAATTCGATAAGTGTTTAAGAATATGTTTAAGCAGCTAATATAACTAAAGTTGAAGTTCTTAAAATGTGGAAGCCTAACGATTAAAGTGAAAATAGATAAGTCACTCCCTTCTATTTACGACTTTTTATTCACCAAAAGTTACACAAAGTTAAAAAGTACCCGATGCGTTTCGTCCGAAGACAGTTTCAAGGGACCCTTGAGACTGTCTTCGGACGAAACGCGTCGGGTACTTTTTAACTTTGTGTAACTTTTGGTGAATAAAAAGTCGTAAATAGAAGGCAGTTACTATGTAATTCTCTATGCAATTGAAAACAACTTATCTTGAAATGAACATCCCGTATCGACGCACAACGAGTGCTACAAAAGCTATGTTGCAAATAGATATTCTAACTGCGAATTTTTACCTTTAAGTCGGCTTTATCAAACAAGTTCTGCTTAATTTTTAAAATTAATCAAAGTATAGACCTACTTTTTATTATTTGTTTGCTTCGTATCCATCTATGCCAGTCCATGACTTTTCGACTCTTGTTTGATCAACTTTCGTAATAGGATTTTCGCAATCTAATAATAGTCAAACAGATCTTCGGTGTAGCCATGTTAATCTTTTTTAGGTGGTTATCATGGGAAGCATCCTTGAAGAGTCTTGACGTAAATCGTGCACCTCTTCAGAGATTATGTGTTAACGATGACGCACATGTTCAAGCGCAGTTGGCCCCTGTCAAGCGCGACTTCTCTCTGATATCCTGTGGGATCGTGTCAAATCAACGATGAGAGTTGTGTCAGAAATCAGTCGATGGATTGCTGTATTTGAATCAAACATTCCTCGTGCCTCTCTGGTTCCATGTGGATTGAGGGCCATAAATGCAGAACTTATCGATAATTCAGCCTTGAGTCAGTCTCCCCTCAGTAGTTGTGATGAGAACTCGTTCAAACAAAAACTACAAAATCGCCAGGAGTTCATTTTAGGAGAGAGTGGTGTTCTACATGCTGCAAATATTCTGGACCCTCATCAAAGAGGACAAGACTTGAACTCTATTCAAATATTGTCTGGAATTCAATTGATCACAAAATGGAGTAACTCTTCTTCAACTGACCCAACGAATGTCATGACCGAACTCGCCGAGTTTCGAACTAAGAGTGGGCGATTCTCATCCGATTTCATTTGGACGGCAGTAGCACCTGACGATACTATAGCGTCTGATACTATACTGAAATATCACAACAATATGCCCCCGCTTACAAGCTTGCGTAGCTGAGCCATGTGGTTGTCTATTGGTAGAAATATTTTCCTGAGTCATCTTCCAAAGATAATCTTAAACTATATGTCAATCAATTTTATTGTATTGAAGAGGTATAGTGCTGCGTATTGAAACATGCACAATGCATGCACGTATTTTGTTAATGGATATTTTGATTAGTGAGATAAACATGTGTAACTGCAAAGGATAAGTCAAGATTATATCAAAGTCAAGAACTTCATATGCGGTATACCTCTAATTAGGTCTATCTGACCCCAGGCTCAACATTTTGCTTTTGCTTTTCTTCTGTTACTTGTGTTCCATCTGTGCGCCTTACTTTTACTAATACGTATAAATTATCTGGAGTCAATCATTGAGCACACAGCATAGCTTGTACGTAGAAATTTTGATAAGAGTGTGTTTCACTATGTTAAAGTATGACTACGCAAATTCTGTTTCGAGGTACCACTTGAACGACATTTGTTATCAGGATAGATCAAATTTGAATACCAGTGTTGTGTACATGTATGTGGCTCCTCAGTACAGCTGGACACATCGTGTCCATGGGAATTGGAATTTGTATCGATATTTCTTAGTTAACGGAAGTTAACGTTCCCTTTGTGTACATATTACATGGGGATTTAATATTTTTTTTAATATTCCTGCAGTCTTAAATGCTTCCTTCAGTGTACTTTAAACGAGCATGAAAAGTCGGAATATAAACATGACCATCTTATCTTTCAGGTGGTCTGCATTTTTCGCTGACACCCCACTGTTTCATGTAGCAAACAGAATTCTTGCTATTGTGCCTCATTCTGCAAACGTGGAGAGGATCAATAGCAAGATGAATTTCATTCATTCAAAGACGCGGAATAGACTACATTTGGAAAAAGTTACGAAGCTAATGAAGATAACATGCAACATGGGACTTCAAAAAGTATTTGTTGACGATTGCTTCCCATTTGATGCAGATGATGGAAGTGACGTTGAATATGTTGAGTGATGTTGAGTGATACTAGTGTGTTGGTTGAGTGAATATTCATCATCATGAAGGACTGCTTTATTGTAATTTCATCCATGCGATACGATTGTTTTGCTAACTTTTGTTTTGTTTCTTTTGCATACTGGCAATATAGTTTTCCATTATCACTTTGTCTTTTTGATCATCATCTCTCATCGTTTCGTCGTTCTCATCATTTCGTTTCGTATTTTCATTTATTAAAACTCAATTTTTCTGGCTTCTTAATAACTTAAAAGATGAACCCGTGCATCAGAATAAATGAAAAACGAAATGACAAGCATTCCGACATCCAGTATAACACAATGCAGCGATCATAGCAAATTGAATGACATTATTTTAGGATTTTTAAGTATTATATTATGCTTTCCTTTCATTCATTAGGTCTTTAAAAAACAAATTCATGAAGCTATAGCTTACAAAAACTGCTGCAATTCCCATCAATAAAAAAAACAAAAAAAATATAAAAAACATATTTTAAATATATTTAAAACATATTTAAAATATGATGGATAAAAAAAAACATTTTTTTGGCAACCCTAATTGTCATGTAACCGACTATCATCTGAAGGAAATGCTCTTTTCGAAACATTCTGCCACAAAATGTGCAAAAGCCATTCCAAATTCTTAATTTTTGTGTTCAGTATGAAAGTGAGTTGACTGAGATCGATTTTTATTACTTTTGCAAAACGTCCCATCAATTGAAACAAATCTGACAAGAAACTCATACGTATTCTTGAGGTCATGATTCTTTATCTTCCATAAGGTGCACAATTTGCGTGCTGTCCATATCATTTTTTGTCTATTTGTACACATTTTAGCGCACATTTTCAATTTATCTGCGGTACATCATTATTGCAATAATGCGTATTGTAAAAAACCAATTCATGAAAATAAATGATTTTTTAGAGACAATGTTGCATTCATATATTAACTAAATTAGAATACTTGCTCACTTTCTCTTTTCAAAAACATGATGCTTATAACATTCATAGAGACTGTAACCACCTTGACGCTTAAAAATCATTTAAATAATGGCTATTGAGAACGAGTATTGTTACATAAATGAATGGGATATTGTATGAGATGAATGTAGTATTCACTTTGATGATAATAATAATAATAGACGTGTATAATTTTTGCTGTAAAGCCTCAATAATGGTAATCGTGAAGGCATGAACAAGCGGCAACAATTGACAAAAAATTACATCACAAGATGAAAAAAAATTAAAGATAAAGTAATGATAACACAACAAAAGCCACACATAACACGAAGAAAAGTAACTGTCAACGAACAAAGCACTGTTTTTGAAAATTTTAATCCATTTTTTGACTAAGAATGATGAGCTTCTCATTGCTGTAAGACAGACAGGCATGGTTGGAACTTATTCGAATAACAACGCTGAGGACATAAATGGTGCAAAGGATGATTCTGATTCTTGGGACAGAGATGAAAAAAGTCGAAACCGATCATGAGGCACGATACTTTCCAAGGGGCAAAAAGTTAGAGCAATCACATGTAGAGGAGCCATCAAATAATTTTGTGACCCTATTCTGCACACGTACCAGGGAATGAAAACTGTTTTCATGAACTCTGCTGACACCAACGACATGGCAGCAGAGTATTCTAGTATGCTCCTCACAACATTTTGTTGTATATTTGTACTAAACCTGAAGTAGGGAGGAATGGCTTTAATTTTCGCAGAACGTGAAGTCTTGGATGATGCCTTCTTAGAAATGTTATGCACATGCCTGTCGGAAGTTCAATTTGGAATTCAAATGTTACACCAAGCAAGCTTTATTAAGTTGCACACGGGAATCTGAGGGATAAAGAAGTCTGCATATTAAATGGAACGTACGTAACAAACAATTGGCGGCTTTTCACTGAATTTATTGTCATCTTATTTTCGTCAGACCAGCTCAGTATATCGGAAAATGTCGCTAGAAGTGGACTTTTTCGACAATCAAGCTTACTTTACCATGAGAATGTATCGTCCGCGTACTTGACTAACATAACATCCACCAGATAACAGGTGATTGGCCTATCGGCACAATAGTAATTGAATACAAAGGGGCCAATCACATGACGTCCTTGATATTCCACTGCAAACTGGTAATAGTCACCATATGTAAGACTGCCAACGAACTCTTTGTAAACGAGAACTCAAGTAATTAATCACAAAATTACAGGTAAAAAATCACTGAAACCGTCTGATATCATTTTGTCAATTAAGATGCGAAGAGATAATTTTCAAAGCCCTTCACTCCATGTCAAGCACAGCAAATGGCATGCATAAACATTCTTTTCTTGAAACTTGAGAGATGAAGTTGTCGATGTCTAGAAGGGTCACAGGGTTCTTAGGACTTTTTGGCGATAATGCATAATTGTTTGCGTCAAATCGGTCAATGAATTCACTCTTCCATGTGTTTTCAGCAACTGCTATTCTAAACTGACGTTCCGGAACTGCAGCAGAGATATAGGTCTTACATTTTTTTAAGTTAGGTGGATTCGTTTTTAGACACGGAATAATATCTGCGCACTTCCAACTATGAGGCACGTTAGTTTGAGTTATGCATTTGTTTGAATAGCCTGGCGATGGGAACCGAGAGCTCAAATGCAAATTTTACTCACACAAATCGACGGAAATGCAATCTGATCCATGCAGAAGTGGCTGGGACTTTACTTTGTTTAAGGAGAGACTCCGACGAATATCAGCATAGAATATTGGATATCTTACAAGACTAGCGAATAAGAAATTGAACGACTGAGGAGGGATCGGAGATAAAGTTGGACCAATGATGCATTAACTCGTTTAATAATTTTGCATTATCGATTTAGTCGGTTCACGATTGTGGAAGCCAATTGTAATTACTCTTATAATCGCTCATCGACTGCTTTATACACTCCCCATATGGAATACCGGACGAATTCAAGACAGCATCCTTACAATCTCACCCCGAACCCCAGTGGTTTCTTAGCAATCAAATATTGCTGACTTCACTTTTTGCTTTGATAGTGGAATATAGGTCCCAATTCTTCCATGTATCCTTATACCTTTTATTGATTAGTACCATTTGAGAACATTAGTGATCCAGGGTGTTGTCAGATGACGTCTAATAATTAAATCACAAGGAATGTAACTCAAAAGTAACTCTCGACGAGCACCGCAAAATCGTTCGCAAGATTCATCAAGACTCACATCCACAAGACATTTTGCCACTCAAAAGATGAAAGATAACTCTTGGCCCCACATTGTCAAATCGAATCACGCAAGTCCAAAGCCGAAATGTATTCGCGATCATACTGGAATTGAAGACGAAGGCTTGAAGTTAAATAACATTGTGATCACATGTGCTCAGGGGAGTATAATTGTAGATCTGAATATATTGATACACATATTCAACCGGTATCAGTACAAGATCTAGAATTGCGTTTTTCCGAGTAGGCTGGTGAATCACATTTTCCAATCCAAATGAAATTTCGCACTGTGAGTGATCACTAAATTGAAATCGCCACGCTATACACGATGTGTTAAACCTCTAGATTCCTGACTTACTAATTGATATAAGTCAAATGAAATACTCTACTGAGAGCGTTTATGCTCAGCCTATATTTTGACGTAATATTTCAATTTTTCCAACCCACTACTTAGACAACAAATTTTCGTTTGAGTAAAATGGAAGCGATGTTGAAAATGTCATGTGGTGGATAACAAGCAGATAGATCAAAGATACAAACATTTAACATTGTTGCATCTTCATGCAACCGCAATATCCACATGTGAATTAAGTAGCCTATCATAGTAATTTACGACAACAATGACCTTTGGTCCCAAACAAGTAATTAAATGTAACATTGATCTTTGCCAAAAGAATGTACATTGTACAGCAGGGCTTCCAAAACTCCGGACCGTGGGCCATCAAGTCACCGAATGCAGTGATGCGCGTGATGACACGGTACATGTGATTTCCTTGTAGTTGATCAATCATGCGTTGATATCTCTATTTAGGATGTGAGTCACCACTGTCTATAGATTCCCAGAAAACAGTTTTTGGCTCAGTTTTGCAAATCCTTTATAACGATTAGTATCTCACTATCGACTAAAATCACTTAAATTACTGTAAAAGTCGCTTAAATTTATATTTTTGAAGCAGGCATCCGAGCAATATTCCGCACGAATGCCTTGCTGACTGTATTTAAATTGACGATGGTCATATGTCATCAATTATGTAGAAGCCTAGTTAACTTCAAAAATTCTGCTTAATATGTATGTTGCTATTAGCTTAGTACATTTTATAACTCCGACTTGTCGATACTACTTAACATTTGCTCATTTTTTATCACGTAACAATTAGAAATAGGGCACCAAATCGTCAGAGGACCAGCTTCGCAATGAGAATGTGGACACCGCAGTAACGTATTCTAAAAAATTATGGGGCAAAAAAAAAAAAATTAAAATTTGAATTTAGCTTGCTGTCCACTAGATACATTGTATACTGAATAATGCATAGTCACTGAATATGAGCAAAGAAATAAGAAGAAATCATAATAATAATACATATTATATAAGCCTTCGATGACTATGATCATTAGAAAGAATCATTTACAAAAGGATTCTAAATAATCCTGCACTGAAAGATGTAGACATTTATTTACATAGCAATGAAGATTAAGTAAAACATTATGCATACATAACTGAAATCGAGGCATTGGACTATAGAAATTAACATAGCCAAGAAGTGGTAAAGTTCATGACAGGAACAAGTCACTTACATACGCTCATCATGACACACAACGAGGGCCTGACCCGCTTCCATAAATGTTCAATAAATGGTCTCTGTGATCTAGCTTAAGGGCACATTCTACAGATATCGCAACAGCAGAGAAATAGGAATTGCTCTGTGTCCGGAAAAAGACGGCAATCTATCCCCAGACGCAAAGTAAAATAAATTTCTATTTTTGGTTACTACCTGATCCTTTTTGTTTGCGGCTAGCGCCTGATTAGAATTGTTTGCTCATTTTTCATAATAATGCAAACTTTTAAACCGATAATCTGAATTTTGTCTTTTCGGACATCTGATTGTGAAGCTAGACGAGCCACTTTTCAATCTTAAACAATCTCATCCCCTGCTAAGCTACATTGTTAAGAGAAAGAAAGCATACATTTGTGATCAGCGCAAACAAATTGAATCATTAGTAACAAAATGAAATTGGTTTACTTGCTTCTGTTAGCGAGACAACGAAATTGGTTTCCGGGGTGTTCCGCGAACTTCTCACACCTCGCCAATATGCTTGGTACACGCACTGTAGCATGACGCAACGAGGTTCAAGATAATTGATTTATTCCACACCTGAACACATTAATTCAAAGGAACAATATCAAAGAAGGGCTCAACAACAAAATAGATTGAAAAATAATCAAATCAAAAAGGTATTTGTGACAAAGTAATTTTCATTCATTTTTCCCCCCGCTATTCCCAGTGAAGTCCAATCAGGCAGCTTTTCATTAATGCAAATAAAACACGTTCTTATATGTCGCAAAACATCTGCTTATACACATCCATTATACCTCAAAAAAATAAAATCATGAAAAAATTGCCAATCGCTTCATGGAACATCTGCTTGGTATTGCCTACATCAGATGTTGTCGTAAAAATCAGTAGGGTGAAGATGCTTCGCAACAGAGATAATAGCGATTTAATAATTTCCTTCTTTTCAGCTTCGTGGTTTTGTATTGCCTTCATGATAATTCTTTTTTCATATGCATGTGTATGATGAAGATGGGATTGGTTACTGTAATGATAAAGCCGCCTTTATGCAAATATTATCCCCAAACACTTCGAGCGGAAATGTCTAGTCTAGTTTCGATCATCAGAAATCCCTGATTGAATAAATAGATCATTATCCAGGGAATCAATTCTTCTGTTCAGTTGTCACAATTGTTGCATACAACACTCAAGAGTTCGGCAACCAACATCCGACCAACAGTTAGATTACGGCCATCGAGAAATACAATCCCACCTAATACACCATATCAATTAGTGGAGTGGTATCATTTCTACTCCACAACCACACTAAGAGGGGATATTTGATGTTGGTGAATTAATATGTCAATCGCGATCTCCTGAATTCTTTTTTTGTCAAGGAATATCCAAGAGATTTTTATTGGGAGAGCTTATAACAAGAGCCAACAATCCCTTTTCCTTTCAGAAATTCAAGTCCGTTTCATTTTTCACATCTATTGAATTTGATACATCAATCAACTCACAGGGAATTTCAATCTTTTCATCTTTTCATGATGACTAGTGGCGCTTACTTTAGATGTGTCAAAGTCCCGAAACGCTTTATCTTGAAATGATGATCACCGAAATCAGATATTCAAGTTACTTGTTTAGAAGCCTCGTATTCTGAATCGACTGTTATTACCTGTTATAGCAGATAACAAATTGGCTCTATCCACGTCTTCAAAGGGCTAAAATGATCCGAAATGTCCGAAATCCGTTGGGAGTGCTGATGACCAGCGATGACGACTTCCTCTCGGAATCCGCAACACGAAAGCTTGTGGTTATCTTCTTATTGTGAGATGTTCTATATCTTGAATCCGATTTTCATTTTTCTCCTTGCAAAATTTCTATATATAGAAATTAAATATAAATTAATATAATACCGTAATTGACTACCTTCTAATGCCAACTAGGTTACTAATCTAATCTACTAATCTAATCTTGCTTCTTTGAAATAATGCAAACCAGTTATTTATAATAGCGAACCACACTCCAATCAACTAAAAGTTCCAAATTGAATGAAAGTCAGAATTAAAGAACTAAAACAGTCGACTGATCAAAATTATAAAGTCCTGCTAAATGGATCAACAGCATAAATGGGAAAATGACACGGTTTTTGATCACGAACAATGTGTTACAGGAAAGTTAAAGACTTAAATAATCAAATTCTGTAAAAGGATTTATCCGTTGGCAATGAATAATAATAATTTATGTCCAAATTAACTCACTTTTCGATAAGAACAATAGAAACCAATTCGGAAAATTGTTCTCTCTAAGAAACACGAACAATAAGAAAGTATCATAGAAAATTGTTTCTAGGTGAAAAATTCCCTACAACTGAAAACATAAGTCGACTAAAGGAGAGTAAAAGGGAATCTGAATAAAAAGGTAAAGCATGAAAGAAGAAAGTATAAGAAAAATAGACTGATAGGTCTAAAAATTGCACGGGAAAGATAATGATCACAAAAGATATTGCTACTAATTAATGAAATATAGGTTTGTAATGAAACATAAGGCAATCTTTCATACGAAGAAAGTATATTTCATAAAATAACGTGACTAGCCTTTTCCGCCCCCACTCTCTTCAGGTCTACCGTGGGAAAGTAAACTGTAGGCTACATAAAATGATCGGACTTATATATGATGCACCACCTACTGCCTCGCTAACTTAAGCGTGAACCAGGAAGTCTTATGCACGCACAGATCGGTTTGAACTTCAGTAATGTGCGTAATCTCAATAAGCGGCAAACAATAAGGCGAAATGACGTGCACGTGTGACGATCTTGAAGTGATTGATCTTCTCTCGTGATCTGTCAAAGCGGTCGCATTCCATGGATGGGGCGCGTCACTGCACGGATGGTGCTTGAAGACCGCGGCCGGCGTACTGCAGAGGTAGTAAAGTAAAACTCCACATCTGACCGAGCAAGATGGCCGCCAGCGAAAGAATTTCGCTGACGTCCCCCCCCTCCACCTCCCCTCCCCCTCCCCCCCTCGAAAACGACAGAGTGTGAGAATCGGTGTGTTGTCTCGTGAGGGTTGACGTGGCCGACCGCTAGTTGACGTGGCTGACCGCTAGTTGAGTGGCGACCGTCTCGGTTGCGTGTTGGAATGGTAAAACGGACCTATTAGATTCGTGATCATCGTAAAATTCCGCATCGGTTATGGTGAATTTGAAGTCAATCGGCGAAAAAAAATGTTTCTTCAAATTTTGGCGAGGAGTGTAAAATTTGGACGTTTTGGGTTTTGGGGCTGTTTGGTAGCGCCAAAACGAAGCATCGGATTGGAAAACGGATTTCAGATTTGGAATCAGCGTGAAATTCTCTATCTGTATGGTGAGTTTCAAGTCAATCGGAGAGAAAAAATTTTCGCTGACGACCCCCCCCCTCTGGACAGCTCGCTTCGATTTTGGCTTCCAGTGGACGGATTTAGTCGTGCCATAGCTCGTTTGAAAGCTAAGAGTGAGACAAAATCAGTGAAACAAACGGCTTGTTCATATCTGTCTTCGTTTAGATGTGAGACGCCATTTAAGATTTTGGGACATTGGCGAAAAACGACAGATTTAGAATTTGGGACGTTTTGGGCTGTAGCTTCAAAACGAAGCATCGGATTGGAAAACGGATTTCAGATTTGGAATCAGCGTGAAATTCTCTATCTGTATGGTGAGTTTCAAGTCAATCGGAGAGAAAAATTTCAACATTTTCCGAAAAAACGAGTTAGAATTTTTGCGATGGGCTGCCTACTGTAGAGCCAAAACGAAGCATCGATGGAAAACGGAGGCCAAAATTCATTCAGCGGCAAATTCTACTTGAAAATGTGTATTTCCAGATCAATCGATCGCTAGAACCGGAGATAGACGTTTTAGTGTTTTGGATATGTTATTACCGTGCATCAGCTGATCGCCACACATTATATAAAAGAGCTTGTGAACCGAGAGAACTTGTCATGCAGACGAGAGCGATTGTCAGAGGTAGGTCGTCTCTCTGAGCTCCGATGATAATCATCGGACATTTCCAAATTCCGGTTCTGATAGAAACGACTTTAGAAAATTTCATTGGCTGTATCATCTAAGCGTCAGACTTAGAGGTTCGCTGGAGATGGCCTTCGTCCTCCAGGGCCATAAAAGACTCCAAAACTTTCAAGGCTTGTAACTTTGCTTCTATCAAGTCTTTGACTTGATTCAAAAAGGCTCGGTCGCAATTGACTTGCCCTAAGTGATAGACTACTTATAAAATTTCAATAAGTAGTTCTAAAAAGTATGAAAAATTTAAATTCACAAGTTTTGGCGGTTTTCTGGGGTTTTCGACCCTGCAGAATCATCAAAGCAATTTTATATTGATGTCTGAGCCATCTTCTCATGCTATAAGCGGCTTTTCACTGAAAGCGACAAACACCGGAGATTTTTTTGCTGTAATTTTCCACTGACAGGGTGTTCCTTCGGGACGGCGGACGATGCGTATGATAAGTGTGGCAATGAAGTGTGTCATATTTATCCCGAGAACCGCTGGGACAACTCATGCTCAGTTGGGCAAATCTTGAAGACACAGTTCTCAACGTACACTTTGAACGCCAATCGTTGAGTCTTGAGCAATCTTGTCATGGTTAGCCTCTAAAACATACCATTCGCTTGACTCTGGAGACTCAAAGCTCTCGACGCTTGCTATCAAGCTGATCAAAGCAATAACTTGGGATGTTTCCTCAGGTTTTTCGATGTATGGCTAAGTTCAAATTGCTATCACAAATTTCAAATTTAACTAAGTCTTAGGCACATTGAGGGGTTAGATCCGCAGCTACTGTTCACATACCTTGACTCGGCGTTGCTGTTACCACTTTCGGGGCAGTGCCAATGATGTCCCTTTAAGCTGTAGAAAAGCGGTATTCGGGGAAGATCTCCTCTCACTTCCCTAGTGATCATTACAAGGCTTTCGGGCTGTCGACTGAATCGAGTGCCACTACACTACACTCTAAATCTATCATTCCTCACTAAGTGTAAATTACTGCCTATACATTTGTCCTGCGATCAGGTTTATTTTTGACTTGAAGATTCAGTCGGTCATCGACTGAAACGTTGAAAGCAATCTATTATGATTGTAAAAGCATCCGGCAGGATTTGTCATCTATCAAGAAATTATCAAGAAGCGAGTGGTTCTCCCACAATCACATGGTGAAACGATGATTTAAAGGGTCAGGCTACCCTATACACTCCCACAAACAAGCGAAAAAGAGTACCGGGCACCCTGCCCATTATATTGTTGCATCGGACATCGATGAACCGTGGCAAGCAGGATTTGGCGCGGTGTCTCATTTCCATTTCAAAACATAACTCACGGGCAATAAATTTATATTTTTAACCGAGTCATTGAAATTTTTTCTCGCGTTATGCTGTGGGCTCAAGCCTTAAAAAACTAAAGAATGGAAGGATTAGCAAAAAGCAGTTCAAACAATTTTTTCGAGAAGCGTCGCATTCCCAAAAAGACTTTCAGAGTGAAACAAGGAAAAAAAAGAGGTTTAGTTGAAAATCAGCAATGTGAGAAAGATTATTTGAGAGGCCATGACATTGAGTTGTTTATGTGAAAGAGTGCTTATAAAGCTGCACTCGTTGAAAACTTTTTTTAATGCATGCTACATTAAAAACCTGATCGCTGTGGGCACATTTTAAACTGCCCACATTGACACAAAATTTACAAAGGGTTCTACAAGATACACTCCATGCCTACAATCACTCTATCCATCGTTCTATTGGACTCAGACCAGTAGATGTAAATGCTGACAATGTAGATAAAGTGCGCGAATCATTCCAACGTAAACGCACTCAAGTGAAAAGTGATGTGAAAATTCGCGATAAAGTTCGTAACTCAAAAGTGAAAAGTGTTTTTTGCTAAAGGGTACCTTCCGCAATTGGACGAGAATTGAGGTATTTACAGTATCAAGGATTAATCAAAAAGACTCTCCGACCACCTACAAGTTGAAAGATTACGATAATGGAAGAAATTGAAGGGTAGCTTTTAGTTTACTCGCGATGAGATTGAGGGTAGTCACTGAAAGTGAAACATATTTGGTAAGAAAAGTCATTCGATGTAAAAAAACGGGCAAGGTGAAGAATGGTGTTCTTGTTATTAACTGGACTGGTTATCCTTCAAGTATGAACTCTTGGATGCGTCCGTGCCGACATCTTTTCATCTAAGTGATCGACAAGTGATTCAATCGCAAAGTTTGTAACTAACAATGTTTAAGGGGTTGAGTCTATGAATACCAACTGCCTCATTTTATTCACGACCCTCCTAGTGCAAGGTGGTGGAGGGACAAATTTTACATCGGCGCGTCGCCGCCAACGTGGAGGTAGCATACTTTGGTGCACAGAGAATCCTGTTGTCAGCACCTCTCCATATCCCAATTCGGTAATCCTTTAAGAACGATAAATGTTTTTTTTTATAAGTCAAAATGCCGTGGCAAATTTGCTGGTGATGTTCTAGTGATCTTAAAAAATCCAAGAATTTTATTAACATTTTTATCAAACATACCATATCAAATAATATTTTTTGTTCTATAACGAAATACAAAACTATTAATGTAATAACTTTTATGACGGAATAACAAAACACGAAAAGAATAAAAGGAATAAACGCTAACAAACCCCCTTATCCAAAAAAAACAACAGCCAACAAACCCGCCTCCACCAACAAAAACCTACCACTACACCACATATTATCAATCCCTCCCAACCCCTAGCCCACACCGCCACCCCTCTCACACCACCTGCTACCAAACACCCATCCTATCCGACAACCCACCCAAAACAACACACAACTATCCCCCACCCAACCCGCCCCCCCCGCCCGCCACACCCCATATCCCAACCCCCACCCCGATAAAATCCAAGACCACCCCTCACACCCCCCCATCCCTCCCCCCCAAAACTCTTACTCAAACGAAAAAACTAAAAAACCCCATCACCCTCCCCACCATCAATCCTCCCCATCTTACATCGAAATAATCGCCCCCCCCCAAACCTCCCCCCCCCCTCCATATACGACAGCCGTATCAAAGTCATTAGCATAAGCTCGAGCACAAACCCGCTGACGCAAGAAAAACCGAGCAGTTATGTTGAATCGTGGGAAGGATGGACGGCCCGCGTTAAAAAAACATTGAAGCAGACCTACCATTGCTGTAGTTACTCAAGGAAAGAAATCAACCTAAACGAATAGAATAAAGGACTGGACTGGAAACATCGCGGAGCTGTAAACGGAGCGATCTTCAGTCAAAAGGCATTCACAATTCACGCAAACGTCGAAGAGGCTTCTAATCATTCCATCAGGCGCTAAACGACTGACGCTGCTATCAACTTCTAATCATAGGAGTTGTAAAACTTCCGGGTTTTATGGTTTGTTCGATCACACAAGCCATACAGACAGATCTATTCTCAGTTCAAGTATTGGTAGATAATCATGCCTCCTCGAACAGCTGAGAATGCTTGCCCCATTGAACTTTGTTAATTCCTGGTGGTGTGATGTACTACATAGATTTGAGATTATGCGATGCTTGATTTTGAGGTTTAGAATTCAGCAAGCAGATGGAACTGCTATTGACTAGAATGCACAATAAAGTTGGAACTGAACAATTTTACCATTGAGCTACATTACAACTTCGCGATGTTTCTCTAAAACGATTGGAGAGCAGCAGGTGGAAGGTTGGTCAAAGCGATTATCCCCTAAAAATCATATTTCAATCATTATCACGAGTTTCATCCAGCAGCACAAAAAAATTCATATGGAAGCCATCGGATGGTACAGAAGATGAAGCAGGAAAATTTGATTTTGAAACAAACAGTGGCTTTTGTAAAGCGATCTGCTATGATTAAAGATAGTAAAGAAATGTCAGGCTATATGGGTCCGCTGATTTAGCACTTCTTCTAGACAGTCAAAGTTTTTAGCTCTGTAATACCAGACATGCGACTCTCAGCTGACATTGAAAAGCCTGAATTTGCGCTGAATGCATTTGCTAAAGTTGACAATTTTAGAATTCATGTGGAAGATATTGCGACTACTTTACATTCGTCGAGTAGTACCAGAATCCAAGTATCAGTAGAGGGCATGCTGAAGGCCTTAACCGCCAAAATGCCATTAACCCCGATCAGCATACAAAGCTTCTCACCTTAACAATTCCGAAAGATCAAAAGAGTTTCATGAAATATGGCCTCTTTCCATCGGAAGCACCGAAGCTTCCTCTATGTGGCAATGGTTTGAAAATGATGCATTTAACAGTGTAGATATACAGAAGAAATCTTTCAATTTTAACACAATCAGTTAAGTGAAATTGCTTTACGTGTAAAAATGGTGTGAGTCATCCTGGTCCACCCTTACAAACCAGATTTTGCTTCGGATCAATTTATGCGCAGTTATGTTGATTTTATGGATGTCTTTGGACTTTTACAATACGGATGACACCAACGGACTCTACTATGAAAGAGTTTTAAGAGTGGATATAATATTTTATGCATTTGATTTGACTGCAGACACAGCGATATTAGTGCACCCTTATCGTCAAGTAGCGAACGTGCCTCATAATATTCCGTTTGGATTTGACGTTCAAATAAGAACAACTACCTGATGACGATCAATGTATTAATTTATGCAGTCTTCGATTCAAATATGGAAACATTACAAAGTATGCGTGACGTGATTTCTTCAGTATAAATCGTTTAATGAGTTGTTATCTTGGTTTGACTGCTAACGATAATTAAGACTAAATGTGCAGCCAGTCGTAATGCAGACGAAGCGACGTTGAAAATGCTTTCGATAATGTCTATTCACTCGAATTACCGTTACGACACCTGCACCACAGTAATCACTACCGACATCCCATCTTTATTGTGCTAAAACACTCCCATTTCCGCTCGCTCAGAATTAAGAACTTAGGACAGAAATTGAAAGCGATCTTTATTGGAGAAGAGACCGACGTGGTGAACTATTTGACTCTCTTGGCCATTTCCCACACTCCAAATATACCAACACAGCAGTGGTTGAGAAAACATACGCGTCAATGATCAGCGAAATGAAAACGCATACTATACTACAACATCCACTATTCATCAACGTGTGTGTGATTTTTGTACTGTACTTCAATTTAAAACGTTTACATGTATCTCGATTTGCATCTATTATTCAAAACTTTTCATGTAATCCATCCTCTAATGAAAAAATGATTTGTAAGTTCTATCATGATTTGAAATAAAAAACAAGTTGGAAAAAAAAATTGTTTTTTAATTTTACAATTCGCTGGGTATGTAAATACTCGATGAGATAGTCTAGGATCCACATTTGCTTGTACATGAGATTTTAGTCCAGTAATGATCACTTTACTATTTATGAAAGATTGCGACATGCACAGGTAACCAACAACTAATGAGAGCTGCCTGAAAAAGTTCGGGTTCATAACACAAATTGTAACTGCTGGTACGAATCTTCAAAAATGATATACTGTCACTCAATTGAGTAGAGATCACCATATATTCCACAGTCAGATTCGACATCACACACCTCTCCCTCTTCCATATCCGACGTAGTAGTCTTTGTAGCTCTAAGCGCATTGAAAGCGCCGATGAATGAGAAAGGGCGCCGAGAAGAATTGTACAGTCCCATTTGGGAAGAGTTGAAGATTCCGTGAATTGTTCATCTTCACACTAACATTTGAGGACGGCCCGGGTAATACTTGCTGTTTGGAAGCTGTTGGTGTAATGTTGTGAGATCGATTTTGGTGTAGAGTCTGAAGCGACGGAGAATGTTGACGATGGTGTAGCGATGGCGCTTTCATGATGAAAGAATGATAAATTGAGCGATGTACCTTCCTTTTATACTTCTCCCAACTACCTTGATGAAAATGTGAAGTTAGTATGAAGTTGGGAATGATAGAGTTGAATTCGCCGATTGTTGACGCGCAAACCAGATGCGATTTCCAATACGTGAATGTCTTTTCTATATAGAAGTATTTCAAATCCTTCATGATATGATGTAGAGATTGAAAATGACGATAAGATAAAACAAACTCTCTTCTCTCATTTCCTGTTGAATCTTTGAAATAGACGTTTCGATCATGATCCGTTTCAATACGTTGTAGGGAATCTAATTTCCAACTCATGGTGCGTGGTAATCATATCTGATTAAGATTTGCATAGTAGGGCGATGAACTCACGACGAATAAATGTCATGATGGAGCGATGTATGTATCTTCTATACATCTCCCAATTGTATTTGCGAAATGAGAAACAGTTTGCGGAATGAGAATGGTAGATTTGAATTTCATTTCTGTAATGTTGAAGCCAAACTTGATCACCCAAGGAGATGAATCTTAATGTTTCAAAATATTCCAAATCCCTCATGATATCAGTGAGGTTGACAAATTGTCGCCATGTTAATGTAATTCCTCTTGATGTATGACCATGAGAATTTTTGAAATGTACGTTTCCATCACGATCAACTCTGATATATTGTAGAGAGTCCAAAATCCAAGTCTTCATGATGTTATGCAAAGCCGCAGATCAGCAATATAAAAATGTCGTTTTATCATATTTTGCTTAGCAATGTGGCTACAAAGAGATTTGCTAGTAATCGAGCCGCACTCTTTTCTACTCCCATTGATCATACACAACAGCTAAATGGAAATTGGGAAGTGGGTGTCACTCAACTTGTTTATAGCAACTGTGTCTATACTTTTGATCATGAGGTGATGACTATTAATATGAAGACGTACAAGCTGCTTACCAATGTGAAAAGGGCTGCCGAGTATTACATTCCACAGTGGCCAAAGAAAGATCTCTTATCATGTAAAAAGTTTATATATGATTTCTTGAATAAAGAGTGTAAACATATTGTCCAATGTACTACGCACAATGATGATCATAATTATGTACATCATGTAGTTGAGAAAGATTGTTTTTTTGGTTTAAGTCCAAGTTTAAGAAATGATTTAGGTTACCTCGCTAGCGCCTTAACAAGCTATGATAATTTTAACGTTAATTACCACATAAGTGCTCATAAACAGATAATAAATCGAGAGGAAGCTTATTATGAAGATCTTATTCAAAAAAATGAGAAGACGTTTGTTAAGAAGATTTTGATTAATCCAAGAAAGACAAACATGACTCATGAAACATTATTGAAGAAATTTAATTATCTCCTTCGAGTTGATGGTAAACAAGTGGCAACATTGACTTATATTAAATCATCTAATCATATTGCAATAAGTAAATTAAATGATGATGATCTAGTATTAGTTTGTTCAAAAGATTTTCAACAGTTCTTACGACATCGTTCTGCAGCTGTTCATGGAAAATCTGATATGCAACATTTACCATGTGAAAGACCAAATCAATTTGATACAGAGATGGACCGTATCTTTATACAAAAAGTATGTAGAGCCTTTAGGTGGTATCTTACATGAAACAAGAGTGTTGATGCCTGGCATTATTACTTTCGGTTAAATTGGTTGTAGATTATTTTAATGAAGTGATTAATGAACACCATTTTTAATTTTCTGAAAAAGAAGTTTCTTTGTCTCTCACTATAAGTGGAAAAGGTATTGAACTAATTATAGGATAAAGACTCTAAATGGACATTTTGGGTTTTGATCAAAATATCTTTAAAAGTGGTACTGTAACTAAAAGCTAGCGCAGACATGTCGCTAATCGCGTCGTATTAACTTTTTTCAGATATATTCCAATATTGGTGAAGATGTACGTGTGGGAGATGTTGAAGCTCCATTGCTAGCAATGATACCATACCAGCCAAAAAGCTGCAGTATTTTATCTGAGCATACTTTCAAGAAAGTGCATTATACAAAGCTGAAATCAAACTACATCCCACAACTTGATAGTGCCAATTATGATGATGCTGGTGCGTTGATTCCTTGTCATAAAGATGCTGTGACAAGAATTACACTCCATTTCCGAATGAAGAGTTAATGCAAAAGTATGCTAATATATTTACCAATGTGAATAATATGGAAAGTGAAAATAAGGACTCGTTTCTAATCTACTTGCCCAGTAATGCTTCTATGAATAAATTTCCCAAAAATAAACCATCAGACTATCGAGTAGAATTAAATCGCCACTTCATTTAGAAGGTGAATGGGAGGTTGGCGTTTCAAGTATTTGCAATGATAGCAATAATCAGAAAGTGAATGATTTGGAAGAAATGATATTGACTCCTCGCACCCATGATGGAATAACGATGAATAATGCATTTCAGTTCCCATACAATTTAACATCAGATGGAAAGTGGAACTATGAATGGATTCAGATAAAATCAGATTCTTATTAACCATTTGGGAATGAGAAAATTATTAAGGCATTCAATAGTGTTAATACTTCCATCATGAAGAATAAGGATCAGAAGTTTATGAGTTTACTATCTATCATTGGAGTGGGAGACAGTTCCTTCGCTTTCATTCTTTTACTAAAGGTCTTACACTGAGGTTGGATAATGAATTCTATCCACATCTTGGTTTTGGTCATGGACTACATCTAACGTCAATTTGCTACTGCAAATGTTAAAAAAGTTTATTTCAAATCGAATCAACAAATTTCATTATAGATTTAAAAATATTTGATGAAGATGTTGTAGAATGGCGAAGAACGCATCATTTTGAAAAAGCGTGGTGTTCAACCCTTTATCACTTATTGGAGTTAGTAAAACGATGGAATGAGACTGTGGGTAAGAAGTATGGATGAGAAAATTATGGCGGACAAAAATAAGTTGTTTATTCAGAAATATAATGACAAACTTACAGTTTATTTCTCTCCAACCTTGCGTCATTTTGTAAGACATTATACACCTATTATTGGAAGCGGTGTGGTGTATGCTTCTCATGAATATCACACTAAAGCTGATTCAGTTAATGATGAATGGTGGGTGGACATCTATGGTGATCGCAATCAAGAAAATTTACCAGTCTTATGAAGAATCTAGAAGTTGCTATCAATATAATGCCCCCCGCGTCTAATATCATAGACAGTTTAAAGCTTCTTTCATGTAGTCAAATCCATATAATACAAACAAGAAGTTGAAGCATGTCTATGAAAAAGAAAATATGATTGTACAGACACACCACATTTCGTGTTCAATTGAACATCAACGCGTAGTTCTGAAACTGGGTTGATTACATTCAATGACCAATTGAGTAAAAAATTTGAAAAAACTCTTTGGTTTTTCAATCCTACAAACTGTGTTTAATGCTGCGCATACGATTGGAGTATAGAACCACCAATGACACTTGATAAACATGAACAGCACCTTAACATTCAGAAGTGATATTGATTCTACCTATTTCTGTTGGTGAGAAAAAAGAAGTACATTTTACTTGATTTCATTCATGATAAAGACGCTTCATATGGAATAGTCGAGAAGATGTTTGAATCTATTTTCTATCATCCCGTCGTCAAACAAACTATACCCTCTATTGCTATCAAAATTACCAATGGTTTACAAGAGTGCATCCATGTGAAAGATACTAAATCCCTCGTAACTTATGTGTTTCGGAAAACAAAGTGAAGTCATTGTGATATGTTTATTGAAATAAAAATAATGAATAAATGAAAAAGTCTTTTCACAGGATATAAGGGGGGGAATGGGCTGACTGTAGGAATTCATATATTCGACAGGAAGACACGATCTCATGTGATACATAAAACAACCATGTATATCTATCAAAAAGCAACATCAAAATACTGAGTTAAAGTTGATTATGTCAATACATCTCCTGAATGTGGTAGGCGTGAGTTTTATTCTTTTGGGTGGAGGTATAGGTTTGTATCAGAGTCCATGTGGAAGAGATTGTGTTTAATGTCCTATTCCAACACCTCTTATCCTCCCATGCAGAAAGCGCTCGTTTTCTTAAATGTGTATTACGATTTTCACAGTATTAACTTGTGATTTTAAGATTGTCAATATGACAAACGTTTTATATTTTATTTTTGTAAATAGGCCTTCTTATAGGACCGATGTTTCAATTTTTTGGAAAATTGATTTTGAGTAATCCTTTAGCACGCTTAATACTATCTGCACATTCTATTAATCTTTCATGGAAAACATTTTAGGGAGACGAGGAGAATCATTTCATCTATTTCCTTTCCTGCTGTTTCATCCTTAAAACAACCAAGTTTGGCTTTATTCTGTATGGAAAAGAGTGGATGAGCGGAATTGTAGTTAGATGTGTCCGAAATATTTTTTCTAATGAACTTAGCTACTTCATAAAATTTTTAAATCTTTTTGATGTGGTCAATACCCAAAGAAGGAAACTATCTGTATCACCCACCCAACAAACGAACCTCTTTTACGAGCAGGCATGGTTTTAGTATTTTATAAAAGAAGTTTGGTACAAGTTCAATCTTACAACAAAAGCGTTACCTCCCTAAAGTAGTCGTGGGGGTCGATACAAGCTTCCCATCTAAATAGCACACACAACCTTCAAAAAACTAAGCCATCTACTTATCTCCTTAGAGTATATCTAGTACAGCTTGCCCAATATAGATGGGCTTGCCACAACTCAACTTCAGAGTATTAGTCATTTTTAACACCTACAAGATCCTCATCTGAAAATGACTCTATCAATGAAAAGAGGTGATGAAGGTTCAATTTGTGATATTTTTGATCATCAAGACGAACGAGTTTGTAGTTTATGCTTTTTCTAACATCCTCCATGTCATTCCGAAAGACTATTATTCTTAATTTATAAAAAAATCTTTTTCAAAATTATTTTGGGCTATGGCACGTTTTGACTGTTACTATCTATGTAGGGGTTGAGGAAGGCTTTCTGTCTAAAATTGATAATGCGGAACTGACTTTAGAAGCAATGCCCATTTCTAAATAGAATTTTAGTATCAGAAGTGTCGAGATAATATTTTTTCTTAGTCATATTGGGTGAGTAAAAGTTTGCGGCATGGTTTGTACCTTGGCTGTCCACCGACTCTGTTAAGTTATTATAAATTGTGACATAATGGTGAAAACATATCTCAAGGTCACTTCTCACCAGATTCAGGATGCGAGTGGAAATCAGCAGTTTATTTTTAATACTATTATGATAAATCAAATCCACTTCAAAATAAAATTCCATCACCTCATCTGGAATCTTCAGTATGTTTGAAGGGTTGGAGTAAAACTCAAGCTCAATCTGTTTAACCATCTAAACTCGGAACTGAGGTAGTGTTTAGACAGTGACCTGCCATATAGATTAATTTGGTCATAGTACTTTAGGTAGATATGATCATCACCTACTGTTTTAGATTTTATAGTGATGTTTATTTACAAATGTGAGACCCACCGCGTATTCCGCGCTCAAATATATTATACATCTCCGGGTCTTGTAAGAGATGAAGTGTCCTCAACCAGTCATTTTAAAGGCTGATTGTAAAGGGACATGGCTGTAAACTGACAAAGTGGATAGATCTAATTTGTCTACTTCTAATGCCACTCGTCGAAATTCCTGAAAGACATCACCAGCAAAATGACATCTAAATTCTAGTGAAGCGATCAATAATCGGGGCCAAACGTTTTAACAATTAAATTTTAACCATGCCTCTTGAGCATGTTAATAGTCCTCACTGGACAATCTTCACGCCGTCAAACGTTTTTGAATATGTCATGGAAGGAAGGGTTGTTTCATTATTTTAGACATTAGCTAAAATACGCAAAAGGGAAAGCACCTTTGCGAGTGATCAATTATCATGCCATAAGTTTGGATAGTGTTTCTTCAAAGTTTGACAATGGGGAAGAAACTTGAGATTACGAACGAGAGAAGCTAGTGACGCTGACATGAATTGAAATGAATCTAAAAATTTTATTTCGAAGAAGACTGTCTTATTTTCTTTAGTTTTATCTACTGGTACCTTTTGCTCTTCATTAGCCATGAATTTTTCTCTCGAATGTGCTATAACATTGAACTGCCACGATTTTCAACTGCACAACCCCCTTTTATGAGCATCATGACTGTCATAGCCCTTAAAGTTATGAAAAATGACGGGTAGTACACGACGTCTCAACCTAAGTGAAAAGTTACATTTGGAGCAGAGTGCGTTTCTAAATTTACCAGTGATGTGATCATGATCACGCACTTTCTTACTTTTATCGTCATCAAACGTTTTATGACATTTAGGGCCGATGTGCAACTTCAAATTTCGTTTGTCTTCAACTGACATATTTATACTTACGCCTGCAATTGTGAATCATATGATTGTTGAAATTTAGCAGCTTTACGAGAAATTCTAGAAATTTTGAAATACATTCTTCACCTTGCCAAGATATGCATTTTGTTTTGTCCTATTCCTTAAGTGTTCATGCCAGCTAACCCCCCTTCATAGCAGGATATGGCTGGCTTTCTTGTGGATAGATATCATCAATGTAGCATTCTATGTCTGCGTAACATGATACGCCAGGGACTTAAGTTTCTCCCACCATCTCCCTATGGTGAAAAATATTTTATCTTGGGCATGCGGTTTACCATTGTAAACTGTTACCTCGCTTGCAACCATTCATAGTGAGTTTCAAATTTAATCTTTACTCCAAAAGGACGATGCAGCGGGTGCGCAGTACAAAATGTCACCTCTTTTTTTTTAGAGTGCCCAGTGAGTGTACAAGCAAGAGATTTTGGTAATACCACAGTAGTGCCATCCTCGCTATCATCCCTTGTTTTACAAATTAAGAGGTTTGACTACACGTTCATAACAAGTTGAACGTGAATTATAGCGGGCACCCATCAACCCCTATCTCCCACACGAGAACGACAATATTAATCTGTATTATGTTTTTCGAACGTTTCTACATCGATTGATTTTCATGTTGTCACTATCACAACCTTCAAGTCTCGTTCATCCACCCACTGTCTATAGCTATAGTGTGTCGATCGCCGATGCGCGTTGATATCAATTATAGTGAAGGATGGAAAGGAACGGCATATTTGAAACACTGGGATTTACAATCGACATGATGACAGCTTTCTTATTATACAACGATTTTGGTAGTTTAAATGTGCCTCGAGCTGCATGAACTTTCTAATAGGGAAATTTTTGAATATGGCTGAGTCCCACACCATCAAAAAAGAGAGGCGCGGTCGCGTTGATTGAATTTAATCTACATTTTGATATTAAACATTGAATGGAAAAATTAACCAAGAGCTCCAGTCTACACCTCGGTGAGGAAGAGGAAGGAACATGAAACCTGTATTCTCTCCGTCACTTGACCCCGTTTGGAAAACTGATCTTAATATATTTTAGTTATTAAGGTAATGAGCGCCTCATTCTAAAATTGTCCTAAATTGTTGAATGAGCGCTCGATAAATGGTTAGAATTGTGAAGGAGCCACTCGAGGGAAAATCTACTATTTGAGGTAGTTGACTCCATGCAGTAGTCGCGTACTAAATTATTATGTGAAACATTAATGGAGGAGATGGTAGAGTACCGTTGGTGTAGTGGATCATTTGCATGCGATGTGTTGGAAGTCTGTGCGAAGACGCTGAAAGTGACTTATCAAAAGAAAGAGGGCACAAATCGCAAGAAAGGAGATGTCATCGCAGAATGAACTTCACCAGCCGGAGATTGACGCCGCTTGCGTTGACACACGCGAATGTTTGATGGTGGTCGAAGGAAACAGGCTTCCTTGTAAACATCTGTCCCAGTCGGCACATTCCAATCGTTGCCTTGTCTCGAGAGTCCTGAGCTGAGAACTCCACATCACCTAACGAGAAATCATTCTTATCATCTCTGGTTCAAGTCTCAGTGTATTGTTACAACCTACCTTTACCTCAACGACACAAACTTTCCTCAGAAGGAGGCTTGGTATGACGTTGATGCCTGAAATTGAGGAAGATGCTATTAAGCCACACTGTTTGAATGAGAATGAGTGAAGACATTTTCAACTTTACCATTTCACGAAATCAGTTTAAGGTTGATACTTCACAAGAAGAGACATCACTCAAATAAAACGTCTCAAATTTGGAATTCGCGAGAGAGCAGTTCCTGTAACGCCTCAAATATAGAATTCCGTAGAGAACACTTCACTTATACGTCTCAAAGACAGAGTGAAATGACCCGAATGTCCACTTTGCATATAAACTTTCATATTCATCATTCATTAGGCTGTTCATATCTGATTGTTGCTTGTTTATACTTGAAGAATTAGAAAACATTTCAAAGTCATTATTCACAGTTAAACATGACAGCCTCCAAAAAACACCGAATACAAAATTTCCTCTTCTCCATGCTCATCCCAAAGGCGCTCTTTGTGCACCAAACGCTCCAACGAAGGAAGGTGAGAGAAATTATACGACTCGACAACATTAGAAAGTTGTCATTACCCAAAAGCGGATGACGAAGAGGAGAGTGTATTGGTGATAAGATTATCCCGACTTAAAACAGACTTGAGGTGGAAGTATCTGCAGTACGATACTGTGATGTATGGAGATCACTCAGCCAAATTCCTCCATCAATTATGGGAATGGTACACCCCTAACTCCCCCAGCCACGAACTATGGGCGGAGTGGGAGTACATCGACAAAGTTGAGGCTCGCGGTAGAAGAACGATTGAAGCAAGTGAACTGTTTTTTGTGATTTGTGTGAACCAACTCTGGGGACGAATTGACGATGAAGACCTTGTTTGAAGATACATGCCATATAAATTTTTATTTCGTATTATCTTGCATCATACTGACTACTTGAATGGGCTTCAGTGGATGATTTTAACCATGATACTTTTTCATTTGGAAATAGTACACGCTTAGTTTACTGAAAATCTTATAACATTTCATATGGGTTGATTATGTAGAATGAAATAGTGTTAAATATAATTAAGATAGCTTACACTTCTGATACAGGGATAGCAATCGACTGCGATCCATGTGTAAAGAGCTTGTTAGACTACGGAAGAGAGAAGTGTGTTATGTTGCGTGTGGCGCGTGAGTGTCCTCTCAGCCATTTCATTCGCATTCATCAATTCATCTCATTGATAGAGACAGGTAGAACTCATGGTTCTCATAACGTATGCAATGGAAAGTTTTAGGCAACCTTCGACAGTTGGCTAAATGTCGCCCTGGCGCGAATGCATACTACGTTGAGACAGAGTCAATCACTTGCAAACATGACGCAGAGAGGTTTAACAAGATTGACCATTGCCGAATGTCCCTTGCGGTATACATAGCTACGGGTTTCACCGCCGCCCTTTACAGGAACGCCCGTCGAAAGGAAGTATTACACCGAACTTCATTGCAACGTTCAAGTTGACTGATAGCAATTTTCAACTTAATGAGAAGGATTCGCCAGACAGAAAACCAGTAGAGTTGGTAGCTTGGACAAGAGACTTTGAGCAGCTTGATAGCAACCGTAGAGAGCTTGACACCAGCGTTAAGCAATAGAGAGTTTAGAGCCACTCATGACAAGATTACCTAGACTCAACCGATGCGTTCAAATGCTACGTTGAGAACTGTGTCAAATGCCAACCCATAGACATGAGTTGTCCCAGCGGTTACGTCTAAACTACTACACACTCCCTTGCCACCACTTATCACTACGGCATCGTCCCGCCGTCCCGAAGGAACACCCTGTCCGCTGGAATATAACAGCAAAACCTCCGTGTCCCTTGCTCGCTTTCAGTGAAAAGCCGCTTATCAAATGCCCACCATGAGACATGAGTTTATCGCAAGCGGTTACGGTCTAAACTATGACACCACTCCTATGCCACACTTATCACACTGCAATGCGTCGCGTCCGAAGGAACACCCTGTCAGTAGAGAAATATATACAGCAACAACTCTCCGTGTCTTGCTCGCTATTCAGTGAAAAGCCCTTATCTAGCATGAGAAGACTAAGGCTCAGAACATCATTAAAAAATGCTTTCATTTGACTTTCAGCAGGGGTCGAAAACCCCAGAAAAACCTCCAAAACTAGTGATTTTAAATTTTTCAACGTTTTAGCACTCTACCTTAAGAACAATTTTATAAGTAGAGAATCTGTTCTACTTAGTGCAGGTCAATAATAGCGACCGAAAAGTCGCCTGTATTTGAATCGAAGTCAACGGACTTGTAGAAAGCAATGTGTACAAGCCGATTAGAAGTTTTTGGAGTCTGTTATGGCCTGGAGACTGAAGCCATCTCCTTGGCGAACCTCTTAAGTCTGACGCCTTAGGCTGGATATCAGCGATGATATTTTCTCTAGAGTCGTCGGTTTTCTTACAGAACACCCGGAATTTGGTAAGGTCCGATGCATATCATCGGGAGCTCAGAGAGACGACCTACCACTCTGACAATCGCTCTCCGTCTGAATGACAAGTCTCTCTATCTCTCTCGGTATCACATCTTATTATATAGTGTGTGGCGATCAGCTTGATGACGTAATACCCAGCATCAAACACTAAAAACCCGTCTATCTCCGGTTCTCGTGCTCTCCGATTGAGCTGGAAATACAGACCATTTTCATGTAGAATTTGTACGCTGAATCCAGAATCTGGCCTCCGTTTTCTCCACTTCGGATGCTTCGTTTTGGCTCTACAGTAGGCAGCCATCGCAAAAATTCTATACTCGTTTTTTTCGAAAAATGTTGAACACAAATTCTCACTCTAACCGATTGACTTGAAACTCTCCGATTGACTTGAAACTTACCATGCTGAGTCTCCTCTCTCCTCTCTCCTCACACACTCACTCTACTGGATGTGAAAGAGAATTTCACGCTGATTCCAAATCTGAAATCCGTTTTCCCATCCGATGCTTCATTTTGAAGCTACAGCCCAAAACGTCCCAAATTCTAACTCTGTCGTTTTTCGCCAATGTCCCAAAATCTTAAATGGCGTCTCACATCTAAACGAAGACAGATAGGAACAAGCCGATTCTTTCACTGAATTTGTCTCACTCTCTAGCATTTCAAACGAGCTATTGCACGACAAAATCCTCACTGAAGCCAAAATCGAAAGCGAGTCTGTCCCGCCGGGAGGGGGGGACGTCAGCGGAAAATTTTTTTTTTTTACTTTTCTCTCCGATTGTGCTGGAAATACACCATTTCCATGTAGAATTTGACGCTGAATCCTAAGTGTTCTTTCAGGTTCTTTCACTCAACAGACGCTACCTCCTGACTGGCGGGCCTAGCACCCATGTCGCCAGACACTTTGACACTTGAAATCCGAATCTGGCCTCCGTTTTCCCATCCGATGCTTCGTTTTGGCTCTACAGTAGGCAGCCATCGCAAAAATTCTAACTCTGTCGTTTTTTTTAGAAAAATGTTGAAAATTTTTTCTCGCCGATTGCCTTGAAACTCACCATACAGATAGAGAATTTCACGCTGATTCCAAATCTGAAATCCGTTTTCCAATCCGATGCTTCGTTTTGAAGCTACAGCCCAAAACGTCCCAAATTCTAACTCTGTCGTTTTTCGCCAATGTCCCAAAAATCTTAAATGGCGTCTCACATCTAAACGAAGACAGATATGAACAAGCCGATTCTTTCAGTGAATTTGTCTCACTCTTAGCTTTCAAACGAGCTATTGCACGACAAAATCCGTCCACTAGAAGCCAAGATCGAAGCGAGGTCCAGCTCTCTGCCGAGCGGGGGGGACGTCAGCGGAAATTTTTTCTGCATCACGATTGCTTTTTCAAATTCAACCATAACCGATGCAAATTTCACACTACTGAATCCGAATCTGGCCTCCGTTCTCTCATCCGAGCAACTATAAAAAAACCAAACAACTCCCCACCCTACTCTACAAATACATCTCCTGTCCACTCGAAAACAGCCCATTTTACAACCCAACATTCAAGACACGAAAAAACTCAACACACACTATAGCCTCAAGACTAATCCTGGCGGTTCGCCCCAGTCCACCAGCGGACACTCTGTCCGTTTCCAGATAGGAGGGGGGCAAGTCAGCGAACATTTTAGATGAACTCGAAGCCCGTGGCCGTGCACAAAAACAAGAAACCACGACAGACTACAACCCTCTGTCGTTCCAGAGGGGTGGGAGTCAGACATCGAAGCACCACGGCGGGCCGACCACACACTCTGGTAACTTGCCGTTCAGAGGGGGGGAGGGGGACGGTCAGGGGCGACGGCGCCATACTTGCCGGAGTCAGAAGTGGAGTTCTACTACTACTCTTGAGGCCATTTCATGAGAGAGAGAAGGATCAATCACTTCAGATCGTCCACACGTGCACGTCATATCATGCCTATTGTTGGCCAAAGCTTATTTAGAGTACGCACATACTGAAGTTCAAACCCGATCTGTGCGTGCATAAAGAATCTGTTTCACATACTTAAGATAGCGTGGCAGTAGCAGTGGTGGCAATCTTTTATAATAGTGACGATCCAGTATTTACTGTAGAGGCCTACAGTATACTTTCCACGTAGACCTAAGAGCGTGGCGAAAGGCTTGTCACTTTATTTTTTATGACTTATACTGTAACAAGGCTGAAATAATGAAGAACTTCGCGATTGTGGAGTTGACGTCCTCTATTTGACCCTCCTGGGTGAAGAATATAAATGTATAGCTTATTCATTGAAAAATGGGCAACTATTTGACAGCAGAGTCGCGGGCGGGAGAATCCGTGTAATCTGTATTATTCCTACGCACTCTGGATAACAGGCTACGTAGATACTATATGCCAGTTATTGAAATTGTGATAAGCTATTGCTTATCTACAACCTCCGTATTAGCGTATCCAGCAACCCTGATCGTCCTCGCTTACCTTTGCCCTAGTTTTTATCACTCACCATGCCAAAAGACTTTATGAAGTAATAAAACCAATGGTCCAGAATATAACTCGGTTTATTTCTACACCCTATAGGAGAGATAAGAAGAAGTATTAGACAGCGTACAAGATAGCGACAATAGAATACCTCATTCGGTGACGAGGTAAGACTGTATCATCTCGGGTTATATAGGCACCTGTAATTCTCATTCCATTATTTTTAATGTGTGTCCCTGCTGTCTCCATCCCACCCTGTTCGCAGCTTTGACTATGTTGATGAGAGATTACTTTATTGATGTAGTCCGTCATTCCTTCTCTTCGCCCCTGCGACTCTGCTGTCACAACTAGTGACCACTTTTCAATATAATATGCATACTATGATATTCTATTCACGTCCACTGAGGTCAAACTAGGACAGTCAACTACAAGAATCTGCGAAGTTCCTTTTCATTATTTCAGCCTTGTTACATATGTATCCTATCAATGTCAGTGTGGTCACCAACACCTGAACGAATTCGAAGGTATAAAGTTTACGGGAATCGGAGCAATTTATGTATGGATCCATAGGATCTCAGAAAATAGGTGGCACAACATCCTCAGAGAAGATCGAATACAAATAAAGCGAAGATGCTGCTCAACATTCTATTTTTTTTGTTTTTTGTTTTTTTCTCTCCCGCAAATAAGTTATTAAAAGATCAAAAATGATATTCACAAAATGAAGAATACATAGACAATGTACATTCATGGGGAAAAGGGAGTCTAGTAATCATCAACAATAAAGATATCTGTCCAACTCTTAATCAAGAAGCAGTTAACATTACGGGGGGGGGGGGGGGGGGGGGGGGTGGGGGGGGGGGGGGGTGGAACAAAATAAGGAATAGCGGGGCGTTGGAGCGTGGTAGGGACAAAGGTGACCAAACACACCACGAAGAAATGACAGATGGACTGCAATTCCATCAATGGGAAGGACACAGTCGCTGATACAATTGTATACAAAATTCCTGACCCAAAAGAAAATACACAATATTAGAGTCCTAAGATTGCCAACCGCAACGTCCAAATATGCAGACTCAATCCCTAAAGGTTACTATAAGCTAATGTTAACCCGCAAGAAAACCATAAAATAGAGTCACGCCCACGCGACGACCTCCGACAAGCACACCTTGCTGTCACAATTTAAATAATTTTCGGAATTCTCGCAAGAGCTCATGGAGATAACCATGGCATAAAAGTAAAAGATAAAACCAGGATCATAATAGGACCAATACCAAGGATTTGTACGAGAAGTATTAATATATCATAAGATATAAATATAATACAAAGCCTCATAAGATGTCATAATGCGAATATTAATGACGTACAAATGCCAGCTCAACATCAAATCATTTCAATCAAATTCATCAAAGAATGCTCATATTAATCATTGCAATCACACCAAGAGATTGATAGTTTAGTAGTGATAGTAGTAGTTTACGCTGAAACAAAAATCATGGGTGAGCATGTGCATGATAGGGTATAATGTGA
>CAJQUW010007567.1:0-12983 GCA_907163375.1 Prostheceraeus crozeri
CCACAAACACAAATTCTGCTAGCTGGGCTGCTGTTGCAAGAATAGGAAAACGGCCATCCGAATACACGTGTAACGTAGCTTCCATTTTCCCTTCCTCCTTCTTTTCTTTATTTTAGAATAGGCCTTGCGGCCTGTCAAAGACTCGACGATCGCTTGGATCATTTGATGACGTACCATGCAATTATTGCAATAAACACCAAATTTTTGAGACCGTCAAATACGGCAAAGAAGCACGGGCGGACCTCTGCTATCCATTCGATTTTCGTCAACTTCTTCAAATTGGCGAATTAGCTTTTTAAACAAAGTTAAAGGAATACAAAAGAGAAAAACGACAACTGCTTTGAAAACATTTTATTGCGACATATCAAAATGATGAATTACGATTTTTTACATCATATTGATACCTTCATTTCGCTTCAATCTCCACATGATATGCTCAAGGTCAGTATTCACCTCTCACTACTAACAACGGTAGTAGCAAGAATAAATCTTTTAATTCAACCAGGAGCTGAAAATTAATGTCACTTTACAGTAGACAACACCATGAATATGGATGTCTGTCGTTAGCGACCATACCACGTTGAAAGCACCTGTTCCCGTCCGATCACAGAAGTTAAGCAACGTCGGGACCAGGTTAGTACTTGGATGGTGTGACCGCCTGGGAATACCTGGTGTTGCTAACATTTTTGTCTTTTCAGACCAAACTATCCTTCAGGATTTCAGTAGTATTTCCGAGAAGTAGTCCAACTTGTATATTTGGGTCAATTGCAAAACCTCATCGACCATCATTTACTTCCGTATAAGTGAAAACATTGACAGGCATTTGGAATCTCCGATTTAAATATGGTTCTTGAAAAATCATCGGAATCACTTGCATCGGGACATTATTATAATGTTGCACCTTCATTTAAATGACAGACCAATACAAAACACACTATCCACAGCGAATACAGCCAGCACCAACCTTAGCACGTTATCGCTTCTCGGCCTCTTCGAGCTAAGATCAAAAGTGTAGTATCTGTTCTTTCTAGTTTAATCTCTAGAACGCAGTACAACGGACTTCATGGAGATTATCCCGATTTTTGTTATCCGGAAGGGAGGTAGAGGCCTGCCTCGCCCCTTCCCGGGGTTGACCTCGTATTGCAGTACCGCGAGGAACAGCCCATTATTCAAATAAAAATAAAGTCTCCTTTCCAGCATCAATCAAAGACTATGTCTTTTTCAATTATTGCCATGTGAAAGACGTTTCCGATAACGAGTCAACTAGCTATGACGTAACATAGACATCTCACCGCGGACAATGATATGCGACTGAAGCTGTCAACTTCATTCCAACATCAATGAAAACAAATCCGTTGTCAATTATCAATCAGTGGTCGGAGGATGACGAGTCAGCATTCTATGACGCAACAGAGATATCCCACACACTCATGACAATCCATGATATGCGACAGAACGCATCCGTCTATTGTGTATTATCACCTGTTTTTATTCCAAACCACCGGGCAGTATAGCTGCTGGCACCGAAATATGACTATCTTGGAGAGACACAACGGCCGTACCCCTGCCGCCTCCTGGGTGGGGCGACGCACCAGCCAGCCACAAACACAAAACTGCTGCTGGCTGCTGTTGCAAGAATAGGAAAACGGCATCGATACACGTGTAACGTAGCTTCCATTTCCCTTCCTCCTTCTTTTCTTTATTTTAGAATAGGCCTTGCGGCCTGTCAAAGACTCGACGATCGCTTGGATCATTTGATGCTTACCATGCAATTATTGCAATAAACACCAAATTTTTGAGACCGTCAAATACGGCAAAGAAGCACGGGCGGACCTCTGCTATCCATTCGATTTTCGTCAACTTCTTCAAATTGGCGAATTAGCTTTTTAAACAAAGTTAAAGAATACAAAAGAGAAAACGACAACTGCTTTGAAAACATTTTATTGCGACATATCAAAATGATGAATTACGATTTTTTACATCATATTGATACCTTCATTTCGCTTCAATCTCCACATGATATGCTCAAGGTCAGTATTCACCTCTCACTACTAACAACGGTAGTAGCAAGAATAAATCTTTTAATTCAACCAGGAGCTGAAAATTAATGTCACTTTACAGTAGACAACACCATGAATATGGATGTCTGTCGTTAGCGACCATACCACGTTGAAAGCACCTGTTCCCGTCCGATCACAGAAGTTAAGCAACGTCGGGCCAGGTTAGTACTTGGATGGGTGACCGCCTGGGAATACCTGGTGTTGCTAACATTTTTGTCTTTTCAGACCAAACTATCCTTCAGGATTTCAGTAGTATTTCCGAGAAGTAGTCCAACTTGTATATTTGGGTCAATTGCAAAACCTCATCGACCATCATTTACTTCCGTATAAGTGAAAACATTGACAGGCATTTGGAATCTCCGATTTAAATATGGTTCTTGAAAAATCATCGGAATCACTTGCATCGGGACATTATTATAATGTTGCACCTTCATTTAAATGACAGACCAATACAAAACACACTATCCACAGCGAATACAGCCAGCACCAACCTTAGCACGTTATCGCTTCTCGGCTCTTCGAGCTAAGATCAAAAGTGTAGTATCTGTTCTTTCTAGTTTAATCTCTAGAACGCAGTCCAACGGACTGCATGGAGATTATCCCGATTTTTGTTATCCGGAAGGGAGGTAGAGGCCTGCCTCGCCCCTTCCCCGGGTTGACCTCGTATTGCAGTACCGCGAGGAACAGCCCATTATTCAAATAAAAATAAAGTCTCCTTTCCAGCATCAATCAAAGACTATGTCTTTTTCAATTATTGCCATGTGAAAGACGTTTCCGATAACGAGTCAACTAGCTATGACGTAACATAGACATCTCACCGCGGACAATGATATGCGACTGAAGCTGTCAACTTCATTCCAACATCAATGAAAACAAATCCGTTGTCAATTATCAATCAGTGGTCGGAGGATGACGAGTCAGCATTCTATGACGCAACAGAGATATCCCACACACTCATGACAATCCATGATATGCGACAGAACGCATCCGTCTATTGTGTATTATCACCTGTTTTTATTCCAAACCACCGGGCAGTATAGCTGCTGGCACCGAAATATGACTATCTTGGAGAGACACAACGGCCGTACCCCTGCCGCCTCCTGGGTGGGGCGACGCACCAGCCAGCCACAAACACAAAACTGCTGCTGGCTGCTGTTGCAAGAATAGGAAAACGGCATCGATACACGTGTAACGTAGCTTCCATTTCCCTTCCTCCTTCTTTTCTTTATTTTAGAATAGGCCTTGCGGCCTGTCAAAGACTCGACGATCGCTTGGATCATTTGATGCTTACCATGCAATTATTGCAATAAACACCAAATTTTTGAGACCGTCAAATACGGCAAAGAAGCACGGGCGGACCTCTGCTATCCATTCGATTTTCGTCAACTTCTTCAAATTGGCGAATTAGCTTTTTAAACAAAGTTAAAGAATACAAAAGAGAAAACGACAACTGCTTTGAAAACATTTTATTGCGACATATCAAAATGATGAATTACGATTTTTTTACATCATATTGATACCTTCATTTCGCTTCAATCTCCACATGATATGCTCAAGGTCAGTATTCACCTCTCACTACTAACAACGGTAGTAGCAAGAATAAATCTTTTAATTCAACCAGGAGCTGAAAATTAATGTCACTTTACAGTAGACAACACCATGAATATGGATGTCTGTCGTTAGCGACCATACCACGTTGAAAGCACCTGTTCCCGTCCGATCACAGAAGTTAAGCAACGTCGGGCCAGGTTAGTACTTGGATGGGTGACCGCCTGGGAATACCTGGTGTTGCTAACATTTTTGTCTTTTCAGACCAAACTATCCTTCAGGATTTCAGTAGTATTTCCGAGAAGTAGTCCAACTTGTATATTTGGGTCAATTGCAAAACCTCATCGACCATCATTTACTTCCGTTATAAGTGAAAACATTGACAGGCATTTGGAATCTCCGATTTAAATATGGTTCTTGAAAAATCATCGGAATCACTTGCATCGGGACATTATTATAATGTTGCACCTTCATTTAAATGACAGACCAATACAAAACACACTATCCACAGCGAATACAGCCAGCACCAACCTTAGCACGTTATCGCTTCTCGGCTCTTCGAGCTAAGATCAAAAGTGTAGTATCTGTTCTTTCTAGTTTAATCTCTAGAACGCAGTCCAACGGACTGCATGGAGATTATCCCGATTTTTGTTATCCGGAAGGGAGGTAGAGGCCTGCCTCGCCCCTTCCCCGGGTTGACCTCGTATTGCAGTACCGCGAGAACAGCCCATTATTCAAATAAAAATAAAGTCTCCTTTCCAGCATCAATCAAAGACTATGTCTTTTTCAATTATTGCCATGTGAAAGACGTTTCCGATAACGAGTCAACTAGCTATGACGTAACATAGACATCTCACCGCGGACAATGATATGCGACTGAAGCTGTCAACTTCATTCCAACATCAATGAAAACAAATCCGTTGTCAATTATCAATCAGTGGTCGGAGGATGACGAGTCAGCATTCTATGACGCAACAGAGATATCCCACACACTCATGACAATCCATGATATGCGACAGAACGCATCCGTCTATTGTGTATTATCACCTGTTTTTATTCCAAACCACCGGGCAGTATAGCTGCTGGCACCGAAATATGACTATCTTGGAGAGACACAACGGCCGTACCCCTGCCGCCTCCTGGGTGGGGCGACGCACCAGCCAGCCACAAACACAAAACTGCTGCTGGCTGCTGTTGCAAGAATAGGAAAACGGCATCGATACACGTGTAACGTAGCTTCCATTTCCCTTCCTCCTTCTTTTCTTTATTTTAGAATAGGCCTTGCGGCCTGTCAAAGACTCGACGATCGCTTGGATCATTTGATGCTTACCATGCAATTATTGCAATAAACACCAAATTTTTGCTTCTATGGATTTAATACACCCTCGGGGCTAACCGCCCCGAGGGTCTTCCTTTCGGGTACTTGTGTGATGTTTTGTGATGTATGTGTGTGGTATGTTCAAGTGGGTGCGGGATTTTACAGTGGGGTGCAGTTTACTGAAAAGTTTAAAAAAAGTTCAATCACAGGGGGTGGGTGTTAAGGGAGGTTTGTACAAAATGATAAGAGTTCAGAGGTTTGGGTGGGTCACTGGGGCGGCAGGATGTAGAGTTGCGGTGGTAAGCGGTGGAATTGAAGCGGCAGGCGATAGCGTGGGAACGGCAAGCGGTGGCGTAGGAGCGGCAGCTGGTGGCCTTGGGACAGCAGGAGGTAGGGATTGGAGCGGCAAGCGGTGGAATTGAAGCGGCAGGCGATAGCGTGGGAGCGGCAAGCGATGGCGTAGGAGCGGCAGGTGGTGGCGTTGGGACGTCAGGGAGTATGGATTGGAGCGGCAAGCGGTGGGATTGAGGCGGCAGGCGATAGCGTGGGAGCGGGAAGCGATGGCGTAGGAGCGGCAGGTGGTGGCGTTGGGACAGCAGGAGGCATGGATTGGAGCGGCAAGCGGTGGGATTGAAGCGGCAGACGATACCATGGGAGCGGCAAGCAATGGCATAGGAGCGGCAAGCGTTGGTGTAGGAGCGGCAGGCGTTGGTGTAGAAGCAGCAGGCGATATTCTTGGAGCAGCTTGTGTGTGTTCTATTTTCTAGTTATGTGTCGTATGTAATGTGGTGTTGAATAGGTAACTGTTCTGTGAGCGTGAGTAAATTGAAAGCCCGGTGGAGTGGAGAAGGATGGTATGTGATGTTTGTTTTATGCTTTTGGTGTCTAAGGAAGTTGAGGAGTGGGCTCTTGTTTGTGTGGAGTTTATTGATGTATTTCTTGGCTTCATTGTTGTAAATCGTTTGAAAGTTGTTTGTTTTGTTCATATGATAAAGTGTGTTGATGGGAGTGCGTCTGTGAGATCGTGTTGATGCGCGTAGGGCTTTGTTGTGTGTCTGTTCCAATTTGCGCCAGGAGGATTTGGGTGTGTTCAGGAGGATGGGAATGCTGTATAGGAGTGGTGGGAGGATTAGTGTTTTAGTGAGGAGAGAGCCGACGTATCGTGGAATTTGTTTGTTGGTTTGCATGAGGTGACGAAGTGTGTGTATTTTGTTGTTCAGTTTGTTGGTGATGTTCTTGACGTGTTGTGTGAAGTGTAGTCTTTTGTCGAAGGTTATGCCGAGTGTAGTAATGTGTGGTGCATGTTGGATGCGGGTATTTTGTACATACATGGGGGGGAAATTTTGTCGGTTGTTGTTCCTGTTTATGTAAATCACTTGTGTTTTTGCTGGTTGTATGTTTAGGTGTATGTTCTGTAGCCAATTTGTGAGAATGTCTATATGAGGTTTGATGTTATGCCAACAGTTTACTGGATTGTTTGCTGTGGATGTGATGGTGATGTCATCGGCGTAGATGAATTGTGTAGTGTTTGATTTGTAAGGTTGGGGGGCTTGGGACATGAGGATGTTGAAGAGAGTGGGTGAGAGAGGTGATCCTTGGGGGACCCCTTTGGTTGGGTAGAAGGGTGTGCTGGTATGTGATTTGTTGGAGACGTATGTGTGTCTGTTTGTAATGATCTGTTCTATAAGATTTGTGACTTGTGTGTCATTTGTAAGAGTGTGCACTGTGTCAAGAAGGATGGCATGGTTTGCAGAGTCGAAAGCTTTGTGGATGTCTAATGATATGATGCAAGTTGTGAGGCCTAAGTTTAGATTGGTGGCTGTATGTTCTGTGATGGAAATTGTTTGTTGGTCAGTGCTTTTGTTGGGGCGGAAGGCTAGTTGATTCTTGTTTAGCAGATTATTTTGTTCTAAATATTGTATGAGGTGGGTGTTGATGTGGAATTCTAGGATTTTAAGAAGTGTGTTTGTCAGGGTAATGGGCCTGTAGTTGGTAATGATAGAAGGATCCTTGTTTTGTTTTGGAATGAAGTTGATTGAAGAGGTTTTCATGTGTGGAGGGATGTGGCCATGTATAATGATGTCGTTAAGAAATGAAGTTATTACATTTAAGATGTTGGATGGGGCATGTTTCAGGAGCTCGTAAGGAATGTGGTCGGGTCCCGGACTTTTGTTGTTTTTCGTGTGCTTGATAATTTTAGTTAGATCATAGAGTGTAAGTTTTGGGATGATGTTGCTTCCCTGTGATGTGTATCTAAGATGTGGGGTGTGTTGAGTATTGTTATCTGTCATTAGATTTTGGAAGTAATTGCTAAAAGTGTCTGTGATGCCTTGGCTGTCTGTAATGAATTTATTAGTGTTATTGGGGTCTTGTATGGGTTGTGTAGTGTTTGTTTTGTTTTTGAAGAAGTGTTTTAGTTGGTGCCAGAAACAGGGGTCCCTGGGTCCGTTTGCAATGTGGGTTATTTGTTTTCGTTTAATTTCTTGTTTAATTTCTTGTGTCTGTTTGTTGATTATTTTTGTTATTCTGTTTATGTTGTGTCTATTTTCGGCCGTTGGGTTTTGTATTTGTCTGTGTTTTAATATATGTCGGGAGCGGATCAGTGTGAGAGTATGCGGAGGGAGTCGAGGACGCAAGGGGTTGGCCGGTCTTTGATTTTGTAATGTTTTGCTTGCTGCGTTGGTGATGAGGTCTGTGATTTCGTGATGAAGTCTGTTAATTTCTGAGATGTTATTGGAAGATTGTGGAGGCCAGATTGTAGAATTTTGTGTGTCTATGTTTAGTGTGTTGGTGTAGTTGTCGTAGTGTTGTGGAAGCTTCCAACGTTGAGGAGGGGGGTTGCTGAGTATATGTTTGTTTGTGTGTGCTATCAGAGGAAGGTGGTCTGAGCCTATGTCTTGTCCGGTGTTGCAGTTGGTGAATAATTGTGAGAGCTGTGGTGTTATAATAATGTAGTCGAGGCATGCTGTGTAATTGTGTGCACAGTGTATAAAAGTATGCTGAGAAGTGTCATTTAAGAAGATGATGTCATGTTGTTGGGCAAAGTTGTTCAGTATTCTTCCGTTTGTGTTGTTTTTATTGTTTCCTAGTGTTGTGTGGTGTGCATTCAGGTCACCTAGAAGGATGGCGTGGGTATGTTCTAGGGCGTCTGTTAGGAATTGCTGTTGAAGAGGGCCATGATGTCGCGAGGGAGGAGCGTAATATGATGAGAGGAAGAATGTTGAATTGTGAATTTTCTGATCATGGATTTTGATTTGGATTAGGGTGTGGCCGTTGTGCTGTTTGGTTTGGATATATGTATGTTTGAATTTACGGTGTATAAGTAGAATGTTCCCTGGGTTGTTGGTTGATGTTGGTGTATCGTAGAGATAGTGGTTGGGGAAATGTTGAGAGATGCTGTCGTTAGCTGTATGTCTGGTGTCTTGTATTGATGCTGCTATAGCATTTGTGAGAAGTGGTTGTAATTCTGTTAGTTTGTTTTTAATGCCATTGATGTTGATGTGTACGAATTTGTTTATATAAGACATTAAGAGATCAATTTTGTGATTAGCGTGATGATTGTGGGGATGAGCTGTTTTTGTGTTGGGTCATCCAAGAGGTCAGTTAGCTCCGTGAGGAGAGAAATGATTTTTGTTGTTGTTTGTTGTTTCCTTTCTTGTATACTGCTGTAGTGTGGTATGTTTGTTGGTATTGCACTTGATGTTGTCTGTCTTAAAATTTGTTGAGGATGTGAATAATTTGGCATGATTGGGCAGGGTCCAAGAAGAGAGCGTTGGTTTTGTGGCTGATTGGAGTGAATTGGAGTGAATGCAGACATGTCATTTTGATTTTGAAGAGGTGGGCGTGGTGTCTGTTGAGTTGTGAGAGGTCTGTTGTTTCTGTTTATTATACGTGTGGCCATTTGGGCGTAGGAAGCTTTTTGGTGGGATGGGCAACCGCCAAAGGTGGGGAGGTGTTGTCCTTTGCAGTGGATGCATGTTGGGTCTTTATTAGGGCATTGCATTGATAGGTGGGTGTTTTGGCCGCATTTTTTGCATATGGGGGATGCGAAGCATTTGTCTGAGTTGTGATTGAAAGAGAAGCATTTTGTGCATTGTGTTATTGGTCGGATTTGTTTTGTTATTGTGTAGGAGTGTTTGTTGAAAAAGAAAATTGTGATTTTATCTTGTTTTGTGATTTTGTCGAAGTCTGTTTTTGATACTCGGATGCGAATGTGTGCGATCGGTCTGTTGAAATCAGGTTTGCCGTTCTGGAGGCGTGCGTGTAGTCTGTTGATGTAAAAAAGTTTGATACTGTATGTGTGTTCGAGATTTTGTTTGATGGCTGATGTTTCTATGTTTGTGGGAACGTTGTTAATGATGAGTTCATAGTGTGTTTGTGATTGTGATGTGTTTTTCCTGAAGATGGGTGGCCGAATGGTTGCTGATTTGAATTGTGGAGGAGGTGGAGAAATTAAGATTTGTTGTGCTGTTGTTTCTGTGTCGCATGTGATTATGTAACCTGTGTTGTCTCGTAGTGGAATGATGTGTAGGATATGTTTGTCTAGTTTGTACTGTCTTATGTAAGAAGCGAAGTGTGCCGGTGATATTTCGGGGATGTCTGTGAAGATGATTTTCTTACTGTTGTGGTTGACGTCTATGTTTTGTGAGATTGCGTAAGTGGGGATAAGAATTTTTGGGCTGGAAGATTGAGTTGGTGTTTGTGGGGTTGAGTTTACAGTGAGAAGAGAGGAATTTGAAGAATTTGAGCGTTGTGCATCGGGTGTAATGTTTAGGATGTCTTTGATAGTTTCAGTTGTGGGTGCTGTGTTTGATTGTGCAGTTTTGTGTTTTTTTGGAGGCGGTGGTGAAGGAGTTGATTTCTTTTTCTTGGTCATAGTGGAGAGGGCTACAGATTAAGCTAGGCACTGGAGAAGCTCAACAACAAAGACGATTACTTACGGGAAGCGAGAAGCAACTAAACTGTACAGCAAAGACGGAGAGATATGAAGAGAGAAGACCTAAGTTGAAGCTTGCAAACGACAAAGTTATTCTTGGATAGCAGCAGCAGCGGGCCCTAAAAATTGGCGAGGGGAAGCGGACAATAGAGAAAACGACGACAGCAGCAGCAGCGGGCCAACAAGCAGACAGACAGAAGTAAAAATAGACACTGGGTAGAAGCAGCAGCGACCTTAAGCACGTAGAGATATTAGCAATGGACAGAAGCAGCGGCTACGCGTTGCAATGCTAAAGCAGGAGAGCTGACGCACGAGACGGAGACAGGAGACAATAGAACAGGCGTGTAAAGCAAACGGGAAACGCAGGCGTGAATAGAACTAAAATTGGCCAATAGCGTAGCAGGAAAAGGCTAGGAATTAGGAGATTTATAACTAATAAACCAGTAATGGATTGAAGAGGCCCGTATAGGGATTAATAAATAAAAAGCACAGGATTAAAGCACGACTCTCAACGAGTAGAATGATATAAAAATTTCGCAGATTGGTGAAATATACGATGAGCAATAGCCGTAATTAGAAAACGGACGGGAGCGCGATCAAGACACGACCGTCGTCAAATTTTTGAGACCGTCAAATACGGCAAAGAAGCACGGGCGGACCTCTGCTATCCATTCGATTTTCGTCAACTTCTTCAAATTGGCGAATTAGCTTTTTAAACAAAGTTAAAGAATACAAAAGAGAAAACGACAACTGCTTTGAAAACATTTTATTGCGACATATCAAAATGATGAATTACGATTTTTTACATCATATTGATACCTTCATTTCGCTTCAATCTCCACATGATATGCTCAAGGTCAGTATTCACCTCTCACTACTAACAACGGTAGTAGCAAGAATAAATCTTTTAATTCAACCAGGAGCTGAAAATTAATGTCACTTTACAGTAGACAACACCATGAATATGGATGTCTGTCGTTAGCGACCATACCACGTTGAAAGCACCTGTTCCCGTCCGATCACAGAAGTTAAGCAACGTCGGGCCAGGTTAGTACTTGGATGGGTGACCGCCTGGGAATACCTGGTGTTGCTAACATTTTTGTCTTTTCAGACCAAACTATCCTTCAGGATTTCAGTAGTATTTCCGAGAAGTAGTCCAACTTGTATATTTGGGTCAATTGCAAAACCTCATCGACCATCATTTACTTCCGTATAAGTGAAAACATTGACAGGCATTTGGAATCTCCGATTTAAATATGGTTCTTGAAAAATCATCGGAATCACTTGCATCGGGACATTATTATAATGTTGCACCTTCATTTAAATGACAGACCAATACAAAACACACTATCCACAGCGAATACAGCCAGCACCAACCTTAGCACGTTATCGCTTCTCGGCTCTTCGAGCTAAGATCAAAAGTGTAGTATCTGTTCTTTCTAGTTTAATCTCTAGAACGCAGTCCAACGGACTGCATGGAGATTATCCCGATTTTTGTTATCCGGAAGGGAGGTAGAGGCCTGCCTCGCCCCTTCCCCGGGTTGACCTCGTATTGCAGTACCGCGAGGAACAGCCCATTATTCAAATAAAAATAAAGTCTCCTTTCCAGCATCAATCAAAGACTATGTCTTTTTCAATTATTGCCATGTGAAAGACGTTTCCGATAACGAGTCAACTAGCTATGACGTAACATAGACATCTCACCGCGGACAATGATATGCGACTGAAGCTGTCAACTTCATTCCAACATCAATGAAAACAAATCCGTTGTCAATTATCAATCAGTGGTCGGAGGATGACGAGTCAGCATTCTATGACGCAACAGAGATATCCCACACACTCATGACAATCCATGATATGCGACAGAACGCATCCGTCTATTGTGTATTATCACCTGTTTTTATTCCAAACCACCGGGCAGTATAGCTGCTGGCACCGAAATATGACTATCTTGGAGAGACACAACGGCCGTACCCCTGCCGCCTCCTGGGTGGGGCGACGCACCAGCCAGCCACAAACACAAAACTGCTGCTGGCTGCTGTTGCAAGAATAGGAAAACGGCATCGATACACGTGTAACGTAGCTTCCATTTCCCTTCCTCCTTCTTTTCTTTATTTTAGAATAGGCCTTGCGGCCTGTCAAAGACTCGACGATCGCTTGGATCATTTGATGCTTACCATGCAATTATTGCAAATAAACACCAAATTTTTGAGACCGTCAAATACGGCAAAGAAGCACGGCGGACCTCTGCTATCCCATTCGATTTTCGTCAACTTCTTCAAATTGGCGAATTAGCTTTTTAAACAAAGTTAAAGAATACAAAAGAGAAAACGACACCTGCTTTGAAAACATTTTATTGCGACATATCAAAATGATGAATTACGATTTTTTACATCATATTGATATCCTTCATTTCGCTTCAATCTCCACATGATATGCTCAAGGTCAGTATTCACCTCTCACTACTAACAACGGTAGTAGCAAGAATAAATCTTTTAATTCAACCAGGAGCTGAAAATTAATGTCACTTTACAGTAGACAACACCATGAATATGGATGTCTGTCGTTAGCGACCATACCACGTTGAAAGCACCTGTTCCCGTCGATCACAGAAGTTAAGCAACGTCGGGCCAGGTTAGTACTTTGGATGGGTGACCGCCTGGGAATACCTGGTGTTGCTAACATTTTTGTCTTTTCAGATCCAAACTATCCTTCAGGATTTCAGTAGTATTTCCGACGAAAGTAGTCCAACTTGTATATTTGGGTCAATTGCAAAACCTCATCGACCATCATTTACTTCCGTATAAGTGAAAACATTGACAGGCATTTGGAAATCTCCGATTTAAATATGGTTCTTGAAAAATCATCGGAATCACTTGCATCGGGACATTATTATAATGTCATGCACCTTCATTTAAATGACGGACCAATACAAAACACACTATCCACAGCGGAATATACAGCCAGCACCAAGCCTTAGCACGATACTCGCTTCTCGGCTCTTCGAGCTAAGAATCAAAAAGTGAGTCATCTTTGTTTCTAGTTTAATCTCTAGAACGCAGTCCAACGGACTGCATGGAGATTATCCCGATTTTTGTTATCCGGAAGGGAGGTAGAGGCC
>CAJQUW010007568.1:0-21410 GCA_907163375.1 Prostheceraeus crozeri
GTAGTAAGTAAAAACTCCACTTCCTGGAACCGCGCAAGATGGCCGCCGTCGCTGGACGCCCCCCCCCCCTGGAACGGCAGAGTCTCGTGGTCGGCCGTCGTGGTGCTTCGAGTCTGGACCTCCCCCCCCCCTCTGGAACGGCAAGAGTGTCGTGGTCGGCCGCCGTGGTGCTTCGAGTCTGACGTCCCCCCCTCTGGAACGGACAAGAGCGTCGTGGTGAGACTTGGGCGACCGCCATTTTTTTGGTCTTGAGGCTATAGTGGTGTGATGTTTTTTCGTGTAATCTGATGACTCTGTTTTGGGTCGTTGTAAAATGGGTCCTGTTTCGAGTGGGAAGCAGTGCTCTCGGATGGGAAAACGGAGGCCAGATTCGGATTCAGCGTGAAATTCTGCATCGGTATGGTGAATTTGAACGCAATCGGAGAGAAAATTTTTCGCTGACGCCCCCCCCCTCTGGACAGCTCGCTTCGATTTTGGCATCCAGTAGACGGATTTTGTCGTGCCATAGCTCGTTTGAAAGCTAAGAGTGAGACAAGTTCAGTGAAAGAAACGGCTTGTTCATATCTGTCTTCGTTTAGATGTGAGACGCCATTTAAGATTTTTGGTCGGAGCTCACCTGAAAAAATCCTAAGTGTCAGAGTGGCTTTGTATGGGCAAAATTTTGAAAATTTTCCAAAGTGTGGCATTTCGACCTGGGACCGTCACCAAAACATTTTTCATCAAATTTCGCCGACCCCCCCCCCGACAGCGATCTTCTAACTTTGGTTCTAGTGGACGGATTTTGTCTTACAGCTACTCGTTTGAAAGAGGAGAAAAAACTGCATGACGACATTTTTTGCCGCAAGTCAATCGGACCAGCCGTTCAAAAGTTAGAGCTGTTACAAGATTTTTGGTCGGAGCTCACCTGAAAAAATCCTAAGTGTCAGAGTGGCTTTGTATGGGCAAAATTTTGAAATTTTCCAAAGTGTGGCATTTCGACCTGGGACCGTCACCAAAACATTTTTCATCAAATTTCGCTGACTCCCCCCCTCGGGAGAGCTCGCTTCGATCTTGGCTTCCAGTGGACGGATTTTGTCGTGCCATACTCGTTTGAAAGCTAAGAGTGAGACAAATTCAGTGAAAGAATCGGCTTGTTCCTATCTGTCTTCGTTTAGATGTGAGACGCCATTTAAGATTTTAGGTCGGAGCTCGCTCACCTGAAAAAATCCTAAGTGTCAGAGTGACTTTGTATGGGTAAAATTTTGAAAATTTTCCAATGTGTGGAATTTCGACCTGGGACCGTCACCAAAACATTTTTCATCAAATTTCTCTGAACGAGGGGGAGGGGGGGTCAGTGAAATTTGATGAAATAATGTGTTTGGTAAAGGTCCTCAGGTCGAAATTCGGAAGTTTTAAATTTTTCAAAATTTTCAACACCACACTGGAGCTCTCACACTTAGGATTTTTTCACTTGTGGCATGTTAACATGGACATGTGCTGACGGACCAACTTCCCGTGGTCATATGAGGAATATGGTTCAGGTGTCATATGATGGTAGAATGATAAGACGAATCGTTTGCAACAAAACCGCATGTCGCTACAATGAATACTTTCGGGAGATAGAGCCATTTTAAGTTTTCGTTTCCGAGCATATATAAACCCGCCGACAACGTAAGTTACTGATCTACTGTCACGTCGAAAGACGAGGTAAGCGACGGTCGTCGCTCTGATCTCCCGATATAACGGGTGTTTCAAAGGATCGCTCTACTTATCTTTTGAATCTCGTAGGCTAAGCTATCTTCTTTACTTCAAAGTTTGTATGATAGAGTTTGATAGTGGTTCTGAGTCATACTACTGACATAAAATGTTTTAAAACAAGTAGTATGGATAAGGGTTAGTAAAATGCGGAAATTTTTTAAAAATTCTTATATTTTCAGTTTTTTTTTCAAAGTTTTAACAATGAAGACTAAGGATTTCAAGTATGCTGAGTTCAAATCTGCTATCAGATTTGAAATTTAACTATGTCCTAAGGCAGCTTTGAGGGGTTAGATCCCAGCTACTGATCACTACCTTTGACCTCGGCGTTCCTGTTACCCACTTCGGGGCAGTGACAATGATGTCTTCAGCTGTAAAGAGCCGGGTATCGGGAAGATCTCTCACTTCCCTAGTGATCAGTACAAAGGCCTCTCGGGCTGTTCCAAACGGGATCGAGTGCCACTCAATCCGACACACTCAAATCTACATGTATCATTCCCTGACTAAGTGTAATGCATTAGAAGAAATATAACTGTAATCTAACCAAATGATTCCAAACTTATACAAATTTCATTATCTTACAGCTAACGATAAAATCTCAGGCATGGCTAATGGATAAGAACAGAAAATATCATATCAAAATGTGTGTGTGCGGTCGAATAAATCGCAGTGCGGACGCCAAGGCGCATGTCGAGAAAGGCGGGCACCGGCCACATGATTATCTTGAATAAGGGTTGCGTGTGTGAAGTGTAGAGTGCTGAAGGTGATGAGGATGAGGCGCGTTTCTACAGAGTGCATGATGACTGTAGTGGTGGTTTAGTGAGTGACTTGAGATTTACGCAGTTGATTGTGGAAGAGAGGGAGCGAATGTTGGCGATCGAGCGAGAGGGTAAGGTTGAGAATGTTGTTGAGAATATTGTTGAGAATGATGAGTTGGCGAGAGCGTTGCGTCGTTGGAGGGTGAGATTGAGCGAAAGAGAGTGCTTGAGAGTGATGATGAGGATGATGTGGATTTAGATAGGGAGCGTGTGAGGAAGCGTGTGAGGAAGTTGAGCTCTTCGTCGTCGGAGGTGTCAAACATTGTCATCACCGACCCCCCGAAGAGCTCATCTTCCCCAAAAGAAGAGTGGTGGGATTCGTGTGCAGTCGGCGAGGTGGTTGAAGGATGAAGAGAAGAGGCATGTTTCGCAGCAGATGGCGCATGATTTGTTGGTGAATAAGTATGAGAGTTTGAAGAAAGTGAAGGATGAAGTTGTGAAGGAGTTGGATGAGTTGAAAAAGAAGGAGCTGAAGTCGAAGGAGGTAGCGGATGAAAATATTAAAATGAGGCGTAGTGTGACTGATTTGAAGAATAAGACGCGAGAGTTGGAAGAGAAGAATGATGAGTGTGAGAAGAGGGCGAGTGCTGCGGAGAGAAGAATGAGAGATGTAGAAGCGAAGTTTGAGGAGATGATGAAGGAGATCAGTGTGTTGAGAGCGAGGAATGTTGAGTTGGAGAGGACTGTGGCTCGGCGGGGTGATGAGAGGCAGGCGTATGAGAAGTTGGAGCGCATGAGGGATGAGTGGGAACGTGTGAATGAGGATCGTTTGTTTGAATTTCACATCACGACACTCCCGAGAACGAACCATCGGCTCTCTTAAGGGCCACCTAGGGGCAAGACATGATAGAACCTCCACGCGGTTTGCCCTGGGCAGTCTTCGGACTGGCGAATACTATCATTAAGTTGAATCTGCTATCAGTCAACTTGAACGTTGCGTCGCGTTAGAGGGGTATATAAACCACTGCCTCTCATTTCATTTCATTTCAATCATGCAGACGCCGAACAGTCAAGTCAGCTCTCCTCGCGGACCGCAGTTAAGGCCGCGAAATTTATTTCAGGAGTTTGTCAGGCTAGAGGAGCAAGACAGAGTTTATAATAATCTTGCTCGGATTGGCAATCCGATGACAGCAACTGCTGTCAATCCAACGGAATAGCGCTACATTCCACTTTTTAGCCATGTACCAGTTAGTGTGGAAGTCGACAGTGCTACCAAAGAGAGAGTCAAAGACTCTCTCAGCAGAATTGGTAGGGTGTAAGATGACGTTACTCCCGAGAACGAACCACCGGCTCTCTTAAGGGCCACCATGGGGCAAGACATGATAGAACCTCCTCGCGGTTTGCCCTGGGCAGTCTTCGGACTGGCGAATACTAGCATTAAGTTGAATCTGCTATCAGTCAACTTGAACGTTGCAAATGAAGTTCGGTGTAATACTTCCTTTCGACGGGCGTTCCTGTAAAGGGCGACGGTGAAACCCGTAGCTATGTATACCGCAAGGGACATTCGGCAATGGTCAATCTTGTTTAACCTCTCTGCGTCATGTTTGCAAGTGATTGCCTCTGTCTCAACGTAGTATGCATTCGCGCCAGGGCGAGATTTAGCCAACTGTCGAAGGTTGCCTAAAACTTTCCATTGCATACGTTATGAGAACCATGAGTTCTACCTGTCTCTATCAATGAGACGAATTGATGAATGGAATTAAATGGGAGGACACTCACGCGCCACACGCAACATAACACACTTCTCTCTTCCGTAGTCTAACAAGCTCTTTACACATGGATCGCAGTCGATTGCTATCCCTGTATCAGAAGTGTAAGCTATCTTAATTTTATTTGACACTATTTCATCTATCATCATCGCCCATATGAAATGTTGTAAGATTTACAAGTTAGACTAAGCGTGCTACTATTTCCAAATGAAAATGTATACATGGTTAAATCATCCACTGAAGCCCCGTTCAAGTAAGTCAGTATGAAAGCAAAGATAATACGAAATAAAAATTTATTATGGCATGTATTTCAAAAGGTCTTCATCGTCAATATCGTCCCAGAGTCTGGCTTCACAAAGATAACAAAAACAGTTCACTTGCTTTAATCGTTCTTCCACTGCGAGCCTCACTTTGTCAATATACTCCCACTCCGCCATAGTTCGTGGCTGGGAGTTAGGGGTGTACCACTCCCATAATTGGTGGAGGAACTTGGTGCTGGTGATCTCCATCACATCGTCAGTATCGTACTGGAGATACTTCCACCTCACGCCTGTTAAGTCGGGACACTCCTTCTAACATACACTCTCTTCGTTGTCCGCTGGTAATAACACCTTCTCTACCTTCGTTGGAGCGTTTGGTGTTGAGGATGGAGAAGAGAATTTTGTGTTTGGTGTTGTCGGAGGGCTTGTCATGTTGACTGTGAATAATGACTTTGAAATGTTTTCTAATTCTTAAGTATCAACAAGCAACCAATCAGAATGAACAGCCAATGAATGATGAATATGAAAGTATATATGTAAAGTGACATTCGTGTCATTTCACTCTGTCTTTGTGACATATAAGTGAAGTGTTCTCTGACGAATTCTATATTTGAGGCGTACAAGTAAACTGCTCTCTCGTGAAGTCTCTATCTTGTTGAAGTATCAACCTTAAACTCGATTTCGTTGAAATGGTAAGTTGAAAATTTCTTCACTCATCTCCGTCAAACGTGTGGTTAATAGCATCTTCCTCAATTTCAGCCATCAACTTCATCACCAACGCCCTCCCTTCTCGAGGAAAGTTTAGAGTCGTTGAGTCAAGGTAGGTTGTAACAATACACTGAGACTTGAACAGAGATGATAGAATGATTTCTCTTTCAGGTGATGTGAGTTCCAGCTCAGGACTCTCGCGACAAGGCAACGAGTGGGAATGTGCCGACTGCGGACATATGTTTACAAGGAAGTACAGTCACCTTCGACACATCAAACAACGTGTGTGTCAACGCAAAGCGGCGTCAATCTCCGGAGGTGAAGTTGATTCTGACGATGACATCTCCTTTCCTTGCGATTTGTGCCCTCTTTCTTTTGATAGTCACTTTCAGCGATCTTCGCACAGACTTCAACACACGCATGCAAATGATCACTACACCAACGGTACCTCTACCATCTCCCTCATTAATGTTTCACACAATAATTTAGTACGCGACTACTGCATGGAGTCCAATACTCAAATAGTAGATTTTCCTGAGTGGCTCCTTCAAAATTCTAACATTATCGAAGCGCTCTTCAACAATTTAGACAATTTTAGAATGAAGGCGCTCATCTACCTTAAACTAAAATATATTAAGATAGATTTTCAAACGGGTCAAGTGACGGAGAGAATACAGTTTCATGTTCCTTCCTCTTCCGCAACCGAAGTTGTAGACTGCGAGTCTTGGCTAAATTTTCACATTCAATGTTTAAAATCAAATGTAGATAAATTCAATCAACGCGACAGCGCTCTCATTTTTGATGGTGTGGACTCAGCCATATTCAAAATTTCACTATTAGAAAGTCATGCAGCTCGAGGTACATTTAAACTACCAAAAACGTTGTATAATAAGAAAGCTGTCATCAATGTCGATTGTAAATCACAGTGTTTCAAATATGCAGTCCTATCCATCCTTCACTATAATGATATCAACGCGCACCGAGATCGCACCTATAGCTATAGACAGTGGGAGGATGAACTAGACTTTGAAGGTTTTGATAGTAACAACATGAAAATCAAAGATGTAGAAACGTTCGAAAAACATAATAAAATTAAAATTGTCGTTCACGTGTGGGAGAAGGGGTTGAAGGGTGCCCGCTATAATTCACGTTCAACTTGTTATGAACGTGTAGTCAACCTCTTATTAGTAAAACAAGATGATAGCGAGGAATGGCACTACTGTGGTATTCCCAAAATCTCTCGCTTGTACACTCACTTGGGGCACTCTAAAAGAGGTGAACATTTTGTATGCGACCGCTGCATCCGCTCCTTTTGGAGTAAAGATAAATTTGAAACTCACTATGAATGTTGCAAGCGAGGTAAATTACAAATGGAACGCATGCCCAAAGATAAAATATTTTCACATAGGGATAATGGTGACGAATTAAGTCCCCTGCGTGTCATTTACGCAGACATAGAATGCTACATTGATGATATCATCCACAAGCCAGCAGCCATATCCTGCTATGAAATATGGCATGACCACTTTAGGAATAGACAAAACAAAATGCATACTTGGCAAGGTGAAGATTGCATTTCAAAATTTCTAGAATTTCTCGATAAAGCTGCTAAATTTCAACAATCATATAATTCCCAATTGCAGCATAAGTCACTACATATGTCAGATGAAGACAAACAAAAATTTGAAAGTTGCACATCCTGTCCTAAATGTCATAAAACGTTTGATGACGATAAAATTAAGAAAGTGCGTGATCATGATCACATCACTGGTAAATTTAGAAACGCACTCTGCTCCAAATGTAACTTTTCACTTAGGTTGAGACGTCGTGTACTACCCGTCATTTTTCATAACTTTAAGGGCTATGACAGTCATATGCTCATAAAAGGAGGGTTGAGCCAGATGAAATCGTGGCAGTTTAATGTAATAGCACAAACGAGAGAAAAATTCATGGCAATGACAGCAAAAGTACCAGTAGATAAAACTAAAGAAAATAAGACAGTCTTCTTCGAAATAAAATTTTTAGATTCATTCCAATTCATGTCAGCGTCACTAGCTTCTCTCGTTCGTAATCTCAAGTTTCTTTCCCATAGTCAAACTTTGAAGAAACACTATCCAAACTTAACGGATGAAATAATCACTCGCAAAGGAGTCTTTCCTTATACGTATTTTAGCTCAATGTCTAAACTAAATGAAACAACCCTTCCTTCCATTGACAAATTCCAAAACGATTTGACGGGTGAAGATTGTCCAGTAGAAGATTATGAACATGCTCAAGAGGCATGGTTATAATTTGAATGTAAAACGTTTGGCGATTATATGATCGCTTACGTAGAATTAGATGTCATTTTGCTGGCTGATGTCTTTCAGGAATTTCGACGAGTGGCATTAGAAGAAGACAAATTAGATCCTGTCCACTTTGTCAGTCTACCAGCCATGTCCTTTAAATCAGCCTTTAAAATGACTGGTGAGACCATTCATCTCTTACAAGACCCGGAGATGTATAATATATTTGAGCGCGGAATACGCGGTGGTCTCACATTTGTAAATAAACATCATATAAAATCTGAAACAGTAGGTGATGATCATATCCACCTAAAGTACTATGACCAAAATAATTTATATGGCAGTTCACTGTCTAAACCACTACCTCATTCCGAGTTTAGTAGGTTAAATCAAGATCAGCTTGAGTATTACTCCAACCCTTCAAACATACTGAAGATTCCAGATGAAGGTGATTGGGGATATTATTTTGAAGTGGATTTGATTTATCCAAATAGCATTAAAAATAAAACTGCTGATTTCCCACTCGCACCTGAATCTGGTGAAGTGACTGAAGAAATGTTTTCACCATTCATGTCACAATTTCATAATAACTTAACAGAGTGTGGACAGCCAAGGTACAAACCATGCCGCAAACTTTTACTCACCCAATATGATAAGAAAAATTATCTCGTGCACTTCTGCATACTAAAATTCTATTTAGAAATGGGCATGCTTCTAAAGTCAGTTCACCGTATTATCAAATTTAGACAGAAAGCCTTCCTCAAACCCTACATAGATAGTAACAGTCAAAAACGTGCACTCGCCCAAAATAATTTTGAAAAGGATTTTTATAAATATAAGAATAACAGTCTTTTCGGAAAGACCATGGAGGATGTTAGAAAACGTATGAACTACAAACTAGTCGTTGATGAACAAAAATATCACAAATTGACCTCATCACCTCTTTTCATTGATAGAGACATCATCGATGAGGATCTTGTACGTGTTAAAATGATAAAATCTGAAGTTGAGTTGTGCAAACCCATCTATATTGGGCAAGCCGTTTTAGATTATTCCAAGCTTGAAATGTATCAACTCTTCTACAAAATATTAAAACCATGCCCTCTCGTAAAACAGGTTCGCTTGCTGGGTGGTGATACAGATAGTTTCTTTTTAGGAATTACCACTCAAAAAGATTTAAATTTTAATGAAGTAGGCAAGTCATTAGAAAAATATTTCGACACATCTAACTACAATCCCACTCATCCACTCTATTCCATACAGAATAAAGCCAAACTTGGTTGTTTTAAGGATGAAACAGCAGGAAAGGAAATAGATGAAATGATTCTCCTCCGTCCTAAAATGTATTCCATGAAATTAAAAGAATGTGCAGATAGTATTAAGCGTGCTAGAGGTATATCAAAATCCATTGTTCACAAAATGAAACATCGGTCCTATAAGAAGGCCTATAAAAATAAAACTATAACGTTTGTCAATATGACAATCTTAAAATCTCAAGCTCATACTGTGAAAACGTACACGTTCAAGAAACGAGGACTTTCAGCATGGGAAGATAAGAGGTGTTGGATAGGACATAACACATCTCTTCCACATGGACATCATGACACAAACATACCTCCACCCAAAAGAATAAAACTCACGCTACCACATTCAGGAGATGTATTGACATAATCAACTCTAACTCAGTATTTTGATGTTGCTTTTTGTAGATATACATGGTTGTTTTATGTATCGCATGAGATCGTTTCTTCCTTGTGAATATATGCCTATAGTTAGCTCATTCCCCCTATATCTGTGAAAAGACTTTTTCATATACATATTTTTATTTCAATAAACATATCACAATGACTTCACTTTGTTTTCCGAAACACTAAAGTTACAAGGGATTTAGTATCTTTCACATGGATGCACTCTTGTAAACCATTGGTAATTTTGATAGCAATAGAGGGTTTAGTTTGTTTGACGACGGGATGATAGAAAATAGATTCAAACATCTTCTCGACTATTCCATATGAAGCGTCTTTATCATGAATGAAATCGCGTAAAATGTATTCTTTTTTCTCACCAACAGAAATAGGTAGAATCAAATCACTTTGAATGTAAAGGTGCTGTTCATGTTTATCAAGTGTCATTGGTGTTTCTATACCAATCGTATGCGCAGCAGTGAACACAGTTTGTAGCATTGAAAAACCAAAGAGTTTTTTCAAATTTTTACTCAATTGACATTGAATGTCATCACCCATGTTATCGTAAAATGACTCAGCAAATTCCCATGAAATCAAGCGTTATCTCGTGAATTTGACCTACAAAAAGGGACAAGCCCCGTACACCGCCAAAAATGAATGATTCATCGTGAATTTGACGGAGCATCAATCAGAGCACTTGTATGCGTGGGCGTCAACCAATGAGAAGAAATTTTCCCACGCTGAACTCTATATAAACTGAGCCATTTCAATCATTTTCATTCAGTCATGGGTAAACGTACGAACACGTTGGAAGCTCCTCTCGCGAAGAAGATGAAAGTCACGTATTCGTCAGATACACCGACATCGAAGCCAGTCTTTGTTGAAGCGACGGAACCCTATTTCCATACGAATGGGAAAGCCGAGAAGAACTACCTTACCAAAGCACATCCACAGTTGGAGCCTCTGCCCATCACACGTCTGGTATTGGGCAAGCAATGGAATAACACTGGATATTATCCCATTCGTGGAGAGAATGCGATGATGAATGCGATGGATTGGCAATCACGACGAGACATCTCAAAACTCGTGTTTGCCACGGGATTTTATGGATGGCGTGCACAAACGTACAATGACGCTGGGTACGGTTCCGATCAACTCTCCTCCCTCTTCACCATTTCTCAAGCCGTCTCACGCGATCTGGAGACATTGGAAGATGCGATACAATCCCTCTACAAACAAGTCCAACCCGAATCTGCCTACAACCTCATCTCCTGTCTCGGTTATGTACACAAGAAATCGGCCTACGACAGTGTCTTTATGAAGTTGAAGCAGGACACGCCCATCTTCCTGATGAAGGAGAATGGAAAGAACAAGAAGGTTAGTTTGGCCACTCTTGGACATCTTCTTTCCAATCTCAAGGAGAATACCTTCCTTCAAGCAAATACCATCTTCCGCGTCACAGGCATATACTGTAATCCACAGACAAAGACTCTGAAACTGTGTTTTACTGTGGATCAAATCCAAGTCCGTATCAAACAGGTGGAGGAATGTCAGAGCACAGCGGTGGAGGAAAAGAAGAAGAAGACAAAGCTGACACTCGATATAAAGAAGGCACACATTCCCTCCAGTGGTTTATTTAATCTGATACACATGGTGCAACCTAAACAGGACATTGATTGGGAGGAACTCAAACACTTTATAGAGGATCTCGATCATCTATCCCGATCAGAGGACAGCACTGTGCTTATGAAACAAAAGGAGGATGAGATGACAAGCATGCTTTCTCAAAGGTGGAGTGCTCAAACCACGGAGGAGGAGGTATGGAAGAGGATGAGGACGGATTATGCCAAGGCGCAAGCACTCGGTGTGTACATTCGCATCCGGGAAGAGTCACACGCGCTGCATATCTTTGACGGTGATCAAATACAAGCCGAGAAATGGATCAATCGATTCCTCGAAATGTTCAAGGATATGGTGGAACACAACCAGGAGAGTCAGTGGTATGTGTCATCCTCATGGTACAAAGCAGGACAGTGTGTCAATGAGAAGTGGTCTGTGTTGAACTATATTGAACATTATTTCATTGTTCGTAGTGCCTACGAAATCCATCGTCGCGCCTTTCCCAACATGTTGAAGGAATCATTTGCACGGTACAATATGAATCCTCTTACCAATGACATGGAAAGGACATTGATGAGTGAAATGGTGACTGCTCTTGAAAACTCGCTCTTTAAGACATGTACACGTGGACGTTTTATTCCACCACTTCTTTATTCTGGAAATGATTCTATGTTCTGGAAACTATTTTAAGTTATGTTTAATACATGATGCATGGAATATATGTCTGACTTTTATGATTTGACAAGGTGGATTTCCGTTTAGAAAATGACTCATCCATGATTGTCTCGGGTCCTAGTAAATCGGGAAAGTATTCAAAGCATGTTTTATAAATCAAATGTGTTGTAAACTTTATTTTTTTTCTAACATATAAACAGCTAAAACTTTATTTCTAATGTACACACTGTTGCAACTCTATTTTTAACTTGTCAACGGCTAAAACTTTATTTCTAACGCGATTCTATCATGTCAGTACTACACACATTTGATTTACAAAACATGCTTTGAATACTCATATGATGAAGTTCTTACTTTCATTTATTTCTAACGTACACACTGTTGAAACTTTATTTTTCAACTTGTAAACTGTTGAAACTTTATTTTGTTTCTAACATATAAACAGCTAAAACTTTATTTCTAACGTACACACTGCTGAAACTTTATTTTTAACTTGTAAACGGCTGAAACTTTATTTCTAACGCACAAAGCGCTTAAACTTTATTTCCATCATACACACTATTGAAACTTTATGTTGTAATCTGTAAACTGCTGAAACTTCATTTTATTTCTAACATACAAGCTGATAAAACTTTATTCTTAACTTGTAAACTGGTGAAGCTTCATTTTATTTCTAACATACAAACAGATAAAACTTTATTCTTAACATACGCACTATTGAAACATTAGTTTTAACTTGCAAACTATTGAAACTTTATTTTTAACGGTTGAAACTTTGTTTTATTCTAACATACAAACAGATAAAACTTTATTCTTAACTTGTAAACTGATGAAACTTCATTTTATTTCTAACATAAAAACAGATAGAACTTTATTCTTAACTTGTAAACTGGTGAAACTTCATTCTATTTCTAACATATAAACACATAGAACTTTATTCTTAACATAAACACTATTGAAACTTTATTCTTAACTTGTAAACTATTGAAACTTTTTTTTAACTTGTAGACGGTTGAAACTTTATTTTTAATCTACAAACTGTTGAAACTTTATTCTATTTCTAACACACAAAAAGCTTAAACTTTATTTTTTAACATACACACTATTGAAACTTTATTTTGTAATCTGTAAACTGTTGAAACTATATCTTTCATTTACAAATAGTGGAACGCTTAGTCTAACTTACAAACTATTAAATCCCGCAACCTTATTTTTACAAACAGATGTAACTTTATTTCTAACGTACAACGGTTGAAACTTTATTTTTAACTTGTAAATGGTTGAAACTTTATTTTATTTCTAACATAGAAACAGCTTAAACTTTATTTATAACACATACACTATTGAAACTTGATTTTTCATCTGTAAACTGTTGAAACTATATCTTTCATTTACAAATAATAGAACGCTTAGTCTAACTTGCAAACTAGTAAATCTTATTCGTCATCAAATCTAACTGTTTAAATCTTCATCATTAACTTGCCAACTGGTGAAACTTCATTTTATTTCTAACATACAAACAGATACAACTTTATTCTTAACTTGTAAACTGGTGAAACTTCATTCTATTTCTAACATATAAACACATAGAACTTTATTCTTAACATACACACAATTGAAACTTTATTCTTAACTTGTAAACTATTGAAACTTTATTTTTAACTTGTAAACGGTTGAAACTTTATTTTTAATCTACAAACTGTTGAAACTTTATTCTATTTCTAACACACAAAAAGCTTAAACTTTATTTTTTAACATTCACACTATTGAAACTTTATTTTGTAATCTGTAAACTGCTGAAACTTCATTTTATTTCTAACATACAAGCTGATAAAACTTTTTTCTTAACTTGTAAACTGGTGAAGCTTCATTTTATTTCTAACATACAAACAGATAAAACTTTATTCTTAACATACGCACTATTGAAACATTAGTTTTAACTTGCAAACTATTGAAACTTTATTTTTAACGGTTGAAACTTTGTTTTATTCTAACATACAAACAGATAAAACTTTATTCTTAACTTGTAAACTGATGAAACTTCATTTTATTTCTAACATACAAACAGATACAACTTTATTCTTAACTTGTAAACTGGTGAAACTTCATTCTATTTCTAACATATGAACACATAGAACTTTATTCTTAACATAAACACTATTGAAACTTTATTCTTAACTTGTAAACTATTGAAACTTTTTTTTAACTTGTAAACGGTTGAAACTTTATTTTTAATCTACAAACTGTTGAAACTTTATTCTATTTCTAACACACAAAAAGCTTAAACTTTATTTTTTAACATACACACTATTGAAACTTTATTTTGTAATCTGTAAACTGTTGAAACTATATCTTTCATTTACAAATAGTGGAACGCTTAGTCTAACTTACAAACTATTAAATCCCGCAACCTTATTTTTACAAACAGATGTAACTTTATTTCTAACGTACAACGGTTGAAACTTTATTTTTAACTTGTAAATGGTTGAAACTTTATTTTATTTCTAACATAGAAACAGCTTAAACTTTATTTATAACACATACACTATTGAAACTTGATTTTTCATCTGTAAACTGTTGAAACTATATCTTTCATTTACAAATAATAGAACGCTTAGTCTAACTTGCAAACTAGTAAATCTTATTCGTCATCAAATCTAACTGTTTAAATCTTCATCATGGAAGTCAATGTTCCACAGTAATTTGAAAAAGATATGATCACCCTTTAACTAACCCCTCCGTTGCATGAAAACAACAACAACTCTTCTCATAGTAACATTTATTGAATAACGGTAACAAGCATGCATTATAAATCAATGGTTTGAAAGAGATAAAATAGATACAGCTGGTAACTTTCATACAGCGAGCAATGATAACCATACAGGACTTTGGCAGTGCTGAGGTAAGGGGAAAAGAAGCATTGGTTATGAACGTAGCTACTACAACGAACAGACAAAATAGGAACAGACAAATCCTTAAAACGTTTCGTGACTTCATGATAGTGTTGATTCACTCTACTATCCCAAGGTGGGAGCAAAATATCATCAATGATTAAATTAGGAAATACTTTCCTCTCCTTACCAGGATTATTACAAAAGATGCGTATAACATTGAAAGCAGCTAACCATCGTTTAAAGTCAATAAGAAGAGCACTCTCACAAGAAAAGCCATAGTCTTGCAAATATTTCAGATTAAGTCCATGAATGTGTTTTCTCGCCCATTAATCAACATTGGGATCACAGTTGGCATGTTGATGATAGACACTGACAATCTGATATGTCCAATTGTTCATAGCAATAGCACTGAGCTCCTGTACAGGTTCACCCTCACAATCCATAAAAATGATGATAGAAGCCTAAAACGGAAATTTACACATCTAAGGAAACGTTCTATAACATATTACAAAATGAAGAATTACATCGATGCTTTTCACGACAAAATACACAAATGATATGATGGCAACGAAGAAGTAAAATGTATCTAATAAGACCACGTCTACGACACTCAAAGCACATAAGCGAATTGTCATAGGGTAGAGTTAGGAAAGGACTAGTAATTCTCCTTCTTTGATTTGCGTTTTGATGCAGCATTCTTCTCCGACTTGCGCTTCGTACCACCCCCGTTAAGGATTTCGTCAATAATGTCATCTACGCTGGGTGTCTTTGGAATATATAGGATGGATTCAGTATATATCGAGAGAGAGGCTATTTTGTTATCCTTGTGCTGACCATAATATAGTCCATTCACTTTGAAAATGATATCCCAAGTACCTTCTCCGAGCTCATCACATCTGATGGGTATTGATTGATCTCCATCCTTTTTATAATAACTACACCAATGTGATAATGGTAGGCAAAAATTATTGCCATCCCAAATCTTTCTATAGGGAGTATCCTTTTCATCTCTCGCCTTCCACTCTTGAGCAAGAGGAGTAGGAATGTCCATATTTAATGTCACGTACTCTTCAATAATTTCAAGTTGGTGGCGAATGTACGGACTCACGGGGATGAGTATGTAATCCCCATACTGATTGCTCAATATCTTCACATCAGTGGAAGGGAGCATTCCCGTTCGCAGTACTACGCTGTGATCCTCATGACGCAAGACTTGTTTAAATTTACGCTGTAGCGGTGTAGGATTATGTACCTTGGTTGTTTCTTCCACTGGTCTCAGTCGTAGATGATCTGATCGTAGCGAACCTTGTAACGTCTGGCCACCATTTTGTTCTGTCAGTGTAGTAGATGTAGAAGATGCCTGAAAATCAATAAGATTGTATTAAGTTTACGTTCAAGGGAGGAGAGGGAGGAAAGTAGCGACTTAACATTTTAGTTGGATAATAGAATAGGGAACTAGAGAGAGGAAATGTGCGTCCGTCACTCGTGTGATTCAATGATGGAATGATTCTCACTGTGGAAGGCTCGCTATTTATATAGAAATGCTTGATTCTCATTGGATGATGATCCTCATTGGACAATAACATCAAGTTGATTCCCACTCTCACCGATGCTTCATTCGCCCGCTAGCGCTCATCGTCTCCTTTCACCGTCTCGACTAAAGCTCTATTGTATTCTTCCGTTGATAGGTGTGGTAAAACACGGGTGGGCAAATGTGTGTCGTCGCGCCATTGATAATAATACTCCAACAATAGGCGACCATGCTTGAATACACGCCTTGGATATTTCAGCAAAGTCTCATCAATCAATTTCCTACTTTCAGCCACACTCATGAATACAATGTGGGAGACAAGCTCGTTGTGGGGGAGGGTGTGGGCATACACCAATGGTTGAATGTAGGTCGTAAGCATATCATCATTCATCATGAGTTGGAAGCCTATCACTGAAGGCAGCTCGACATACGTCCTTAGAGTCACCTAAACAATGTCCTCCATGCTTTGGGAAACTACCTGCGCCATCGGCTGAATCGCTCCTCTCGTCGTCAAAAGAATGTACATAGCTCATGCACTCCAACTCTCTCAGTGCTGTAGGCGTATTTTATACCACCCACCCCTACGCTCCTCGGGTGTTAACTTTCGGGTTTTAACTTCTAGCAAAAAGTCGTCATGAAATTTCAACGATGGAGTAAAAGTTTGAGATGATACACTCCTGGCAAACTAACTCATGAAGTAGCCTTGCTGTGATACATTTCTATCTGTAAACATATGGTAATGTTAAAGTAAATCTAAAACTTTTCAGCTTATTAATTGTTCATCGTTGCATCAACGCTTTAACTCGTGAACAGATATAATTTTATTTTTAATTTACACTTAGCCTAACTTGTAAACTAGTAAATCTTGCGATCTTATTTTTACAAACAGTTACATTTTTATTTCTAACATATACACAATTGAAACTTTATTTCTAACTTGTAAACTCTTGAAACTTTATTTTGATATACAAACAGCTAAAACTTTATTTCTAACGTATACACCATTGAAAATTTATTTTTTAACTTGTAAACTCTTAAAACTTTGTTTTTGATATACAAACAGCTAAAACTTTATTTCTAACGGACACACTATTGAAACTTTATTTTTAACTTGTAAACTAGTGAAACTATATCTTTCATTTACAAATAGTAGAACGCTTAGTCTAACTTGTAAATCTTATGACACTTCATATGGGTGATGATGGTAGATGAAATAGTGTTAAATAAAATTAAGATAGCTTACATGATTCTGGGATAGCAGTCGACTGCGATCCATGTGTAAAGAGCTTGTTAGACTACGGAAGAGAGAAGTGTGTTATGTTGCGTGTGGCGCGTGAGTGTCCTCCCATTTCATTCCATTCATCAATTCGTCTCATTGATAGAGACAGGTAGAACTCATGGTTCTCATAACGTATGCAATGGAAAGTTTTAGGCAACCTTCGACAGTTGGCTAAATCTCGCCCTGACGCGAATGCATACTACGTTGAGACAGAGGCAATCACTTGCAAACATGACGCAGAGAGGTTAAACAAGATTGACCATTGCCGAATGTCCCTTGCGGTATACATAGCTACGGGTTTCACCGCCGCCCTTTACAGGAACGCCCGTCGAAAGGAAGTATTACACCGAACTTCATTTGCAACGTTCAAGTTGACTGATAGCAGATTCAACTTAATGATAGTATTCGCCAGTCCGAAGACTGCCCAGGGCAAACCGCGAGGAGGTTCTATCATGTCTTGCCCCATGGTGGCCCTTAAGAGAGCCGGTGGTTCGTTCTCGGGAGTAACGTCATCTTACACCCTACCAATTCTGCTGAGAGAGTCTTTGACTCTCTCTTTGGTAGCACTGTCGACTTCCACACTAACTGGTACATGGCTAAAAAGTGGAATGTAGCGCTATTCCGTTGGATTGACAGCAGTTGCTGTCATCGGATTGCCAATCCGAGCAAGATTATTATAAACTCTGTCTTGCTCCTCTAGCCTGACAAACTCCTCAAATAAATTTCGCGGCCTTAACTGCGGTCCGCGAGGAGAGCTGACTTGACTGTTCGGCGTCTGCATGATTGAAATGAAATGAAATGAGAGGCAGTGGTTTATATACCCCTCTAACGCGACGCAACGTTCAAGTTGACTGATAGCAGATTCAACTTAATGATAGTATTCGCCAGTCCGAAGACTGCCCAGGGCAAACCGCGTGGAGGTTCTATCATGTCTTGCCCCTAGGTGGCCCTTAAGAGAGCCGATGGTTCGTTCTCAGGAGTGTCGTGATGTGAAATTCAAACAAACGATCCTCATTCACACGTTCCCACTCATCCCTCATGCGCTCCAACTTCTCATACGCCTGCCTCTCATCACCCCGCCGAGCCACAGTCCTCTCCAACTCAACATTCCTCGCTCTCAACACACTCATCTCCTTCATCATCTCCTCAAACTTCGCTTCTGCATCTCTCATTCTTCTCTCCGCAGCACTCGCCCTCTTCTCACACTCATCATTCTTCTCTTCCAACTCTCGCGTCTTATTCTTCAAATCAGTCACACTACGCCTCATTCTAATATTTTCATCCGCTACCTCCTTCGACTTCAGCTCCTTCTTTTTCAACTCATCCAACTCCTTCACAACTTCATCCTTCACTTTCTTCAAACTCTCATACTTATTCACCAACAAATCATGCGCCATCTGCTGCGAAACATGCCTCTTCTCTTCATCCTTCAACCACCTCGCCGACTGCACACGAATCCCACCACTCTTCTTTTGGGGAAGATGAGCTCTTCGGGGGGTCGGTGATGACAATGTTTGACACCTCCGACGACGAAGAGCTCAACTTCCTCACACGCTTCCTCACACGCTCCCTATCTAAATCCACATCATCCTCATCATCACTCTCAAGCACTCTCTTTCGCTCAATCTCACCCTCCAACGACGCAACCGCTCTCGCCAACTCATCATTCTCAACAATATTCTCAACAACATTCTCAACCTTACCCTCTCGCTCGATCGCCAACATTCGCTCCCTCTCTTCCACAATCAACTGCGTAAATCTCAAGTCACTCACTAAACCACCACTACAGTCAGCATGCACTCTGTAGAAACGCGCCTCATCCTCATCACCCTTCAGCACTCTACACTTCACACACGCAACCCTATTCAAGATAATCATGTGGCCGGTGCCCGCCTTCTTGACATGCGCCTTGGCGTCCGCACTGCGATTTATTCGACCGCACACACACATTTTGATATGATATTTTCTGTTCTTATCATTAGCCATGCCTGAGATTTTATCGTTAGCTGTAAGATAATGAAATTTGTATAAGTTTGGAATCATGTAGTACAGTTATATTCCTAAAGCATTACACTTAGTCAGGAATGATACATGTATATTTGAGTGTAGTGAGTGGCACTCGATCCCGTTGACAGCCCGAAGGCCTTGTACTGATCACTAGGGAAGTGAGAGATCTTCCCCGATACCCGCTCTTTACAGCTGAAGACATCATTGTCACTGCCCCGAAGTGGTAACAGGAACGCCGAGTCAAAGGTAGTGATCAGTAGCTGGGATCTAACCCCTCAAAGCTGCCTTAGACATAGTTAAATTTCAAATCTGATAGCAGATTTGAACTCAGCATACTTGAAAACCTTAGTCTTCATGTTAAAACTTTGAAAAAACTGAAAATTAAGAATTTTTAAAAAATTCCGCATTTTACTACTCATACTACTTTTAAAAAATTTTATCAGTAGTAAAGACACTATCAAACTCTATCATACAAACTTTGAAGTAAGAAGATAGCTTGCCTACTTCAAAAGATAGAGTCCTTTGAAACACCCGATATCGGGAGCTCAGAGCGACGACCGTCGCTTACCTCGTCTTTCGATGAAGTGATCAGACTTACGTTGTCGGGGTTTATATATGCTCGGAAGAAAACTTAAAATGGCTCTATCTCCGAAAGTATTCATTGTAGCGACATGCGGTTTGTTGCAAACGATTCGTCTTATCATTCTCCATCATATGACACCTGAACCATTCTCATATGACCACGGGAAGTTGGTCCGTCAGCACATGTCCATGTAACATGCCACAAGTGAAAAAATTCCTAAGTGTGAGAGCTCCAGTGTGGTGAAAATTTTGAAAAATTTAAAACTTCCGAATTTCGACCTGGGACCTTTACCAAAACATTTTTCATCAAATTTCACTGACCCCCCCTCCCCCCCTCGTTCAGAGAAATTTGATGAAAAATGTTTTGGTGACGGTCCCAGGTCGAAATGCCACACTTTGGAAAATTTTCAAAATTTTGCCCGTACAAAGCTACTCTGACACTTAGGATTTTTTCAGGTGAGCTCCGACCTAAAATCTTAAATGGCGTCTCACATCTAAATGAAGACAGATATGAACAAGCCGATTCTTTCAGTGAATTTGTCTCTCTCTTAGCTTTCAAACGAGCTATGGCACGACAAAATCCGTCCACTGGAAGCCAAGATGGAAGCGAGCTCTCCCGAGGGGGGGGTCAGCGAAATTTGATGAAAAATGTTTTGGTGACGGTCCCAGGTCGAAATGCCACACTTTGGAAAATTTTCAAAATTTTGCCCATACAAAGCCACTCTGACACTTAGGATTTTTTCAGGTGAGCTCCGACCTAAAATCTTGTAACAGCTCTAACTTTTGAACGGCTGGTCCGATTGACTTGCGGCAAAAAATGTCGTGCAGCAGTTTTTTCTCCTCTTTCAAACGAGTAGCTGTAAGACAAAATCCGTCCACTAGAACCAAAGTTAGAAGATCGCTGTCGGGGGGGGGGGTCAGCGAAATTTGATGAAAAATGTTTTGGTGACGGTCCCAGGTCGAAATGCCACACTTTGGAAAATTTTCAAAATTTTGCCCATACAAAGCCACTCTGACACTTAGGATTTTTTCAGGTGAGCTCCGACCTAAAATCTTAAATGGCGTCTCACATCTAAACGAAGACAGATATGAACAAGCCGATTCTTTCAGTGAATTTTTCTCACTCTTAGCTTTCAAACGAGCTATGGCACGACAAAATCCGTCTACTGGAAGCCAAGATCGAAGCCAGCTCTCCCGAGGGGGGGAGGTCAGCGAAAAATTTTCTCTCCGATTGATTTGAAACTCACCATACCGATGCAGAATTTCACGCTGAATCCGAATCTGGCCTCCGTTTTCACATCCGAGCACTGCTTCCACTCGAAACAGCCCATTTTACAACCCAACATTCATCAGATTACACGAAAAACATCACACACTATAGCCTCAAGACAAATCCTGGCGGTCGCCCAAGTCCACCACGACGCTCTGTCGTTCCAGAGGGGGGGGACGTCAGACTCGAAGCACCACGGCGGCCGACCACGACACTCTGCCGTTCCAGAGGGGGGGAGGTCAGACTCGAAGCACCACGACGGCCGACCACGAGACTCTGCCGTTCCAGAGGGGGGGGGCGTCAGCGACGGCGGCCATCTTGCGCGGTCCAGAAGTGGAGTTTTACTTACTACT
>CAJQUW010007569.1:0-12308 GCA_907163375.1 Prostheceraeus crozeri
ACCCGGCGTCACCCGGTGGCAATTATGAGCTCACTTTGACGTAAACCTCGATTTTTCTAGAAGTCCATCAAACTATATCTACAATACAGTGATAGATTAATGTAAGTGCAATTATCAAACTCATTCATCATCGATCATAATCAAAGATATCGAGCTATTTCTATCATATCAAAAAGTATAGTTTTTTTTCGGTGCTCATTCCAAAAATCTAGTAAAAAGGGGCAATTATTGAGCAGCAAAGGGGTAATTTATGAGCAAAATTTTAAAAGTTACTATCTACTCATTGCATGCTGCATCCTAACTTGTATCTAAGGATAATTCAAAGGACATATCATGTCAAAGTTCTAAAACGATTTTTGATTGCTTAAATCGATCAATATGTCGCTACCTTACATGTACATGTACGTGACTAGGCCTACTTTGATGCCAATACTTGACGATTTGATATTTTGTTTTTACATGCAAGTAGCCGGTTATTTTGTATTATTGCATGACGATTAATATGTCACTACCTACATTTACTAGACTACGTGCATACTTTGATACCAATACGTGACGATTTACTATTTTGTTTTTAAATATCCTTGATTAATGCAAAAGCTTCAGAAAATTGGACAATTTGTTTCCTCTCAACCAGGGAAGTTTCCTCGTTACTCCAAACGAAATTCTTTGTCAGCGAACACCGCTTAAGAAAACATTGATAACGATGAGTCCTTTCATAATAATGTATTCACGACCTTACCAACGAAGGTAAAATCGGTGATTCGCGAAGATTCCTCGCTGAACTTTACGCTGACAAACAATTGGTTGATCGCCAACGAAGCAGATGGAAAGGATCGTCAATGAGTATCAACCTCGACACATTCAGAACCGTTAAGGCCCAAAAAAGAAAAATAAGGTTTAGGCCTAGGCCTACCTGTTGTTGGTTCGGCAACTCACTTTCCGAACTTGACTCCAAACTTGTGGTTGCGAGCGTCTTTTCTCGGGCGCTTGTTCTCTTTTGCTTTCTTCTTTTTCTTCTACTAATATTCCTGAATTCCGCTGTTGTCCAATATTCGACTTGCCCGTATCGATGTTTCGACGTTTTGGCTACTTCGGGCAACATATCGGTGTCGAAGGATATTTTCTGAAGAAGGCTGCGCCCAAAGGAGGCTTTTCCGGGAACGTGGGAGCTGCTTGTTGAAACAAAAAAGACTCATCCAGTTCATTACAGTCTGTCGGAGGCGCAGTTTGTACGGAGGGCGAAGGAGTCGGCTGGGACGGAGACAACAGCTGAGTTATGAAGTCGCTGGTGGTTCGTCACAGGGCTCTTGTCTCCTCTGAAGGCACTATGCAGGTTCTAGTGAGGGCGCCGGTAGGATGGAACCCTGAAGAGTTTTTGTAAAGCAATCAAACTTGCTGATGACAAAGAACATCAGTCCCCCAACCCCCCCCCCCCCCCGGATACGCGGTTTGCGACTGATTGGATAAATTCCACCGTACATTTCCTTGAAATCCTGAATTGATGTTGGACTCATTCATCGTCTTCTGCCATATACTGCCCAGTATTTCAAGAAATACTCCGTTTGTTGAAATCCTTTCGCGTTGCTTTGGCGATTGTGGTTGACGACTTGCCTTTCGAACGAACGTCGCTTTCCTCTCACCCCCCATCCCCCCCCCCCCCCCCCCCAGGCTTTGAAAACTGGCAACATCGAGAGGCTGCAGAACCGATGAGAGGTTTTGTGTGAAGGCAGTTTGAGAATAAACAATGTTCTCCCCACTCGCTTTTGTTATCAGTCGCAGGGAAAATCTGTGACAAATGTTCCGTCGTAGATTCAAAAATCAACAGATCTTCTGCGTCACTCGAGTGCAAAACTCTTTTTCAAAACCATTCGGAGAAAACCTCGCGGCCTCCATCCAACCATTTTCTGGTCAGCGTTATCGTTTGGTCAAGACCGGTATCCTTCGGCAGCCACGTGCTTTGCAGCTTCTTCCCCTTAAAGACGACGAATGGAGGTAAGAAGATGTTCCTGACGCAGAAACGCAAGCAAGTACAGTTTGTGGCTTCTCACCGGAGAGCCGGCTGTGGTTAAATGCACTTTATTGCCCTTCTCAACCCGACAAAACATTGACGCGTGAATGGATCATGAAACAGCGATGTTTCGTCCCAGATGTCCAAAAGCAGCTGGCGTCTCCCTCGATCCCCTAGCTGCTTTGCGGACACCTTTCCAGTAAATCGTAGAATTCATAGATCACGAAGGTCGGTCAGACTCGTTCACCTTTACCGGCGCCTTTTCTAATGTACGACGGCTTCTTAGAAGAAAGATTCCCCATCGCCTACAGAAGCTTGTCATCCAGTCCGGTCCAGGCAAATCGTGTGTTGAATGGATTCTTGATCTGATTGTCGCGAATCATACTGCTGAACTTCTTTTGCACATCTCTCTCTGTCAAAGCCGAATCCCCATTTTGCCAACGTACGCAGGGACAGTTCCGCAAGCTCCTCCTCTTCCTTCGTCAGTCAGCGCACTGCGACGGCAGCACCAGTCCGTAAATCAGGATTTTCTCATATGTAATCCAATAGTCCCCATGGGCACATTGTGTAGTCTAGATGCTTCTCTCCATCGTCGTCCTTGATGAAATGGTCACGATAGCTGCAGAAATGTCTGACGGAGAGAAACGGGGGTCCGCTTCCTGACGTATGATCGCGGCATCGACTCGACTCTAGAATGAATTCGCACTGTAGCCTTGGTGAGAAAGTGCAGACAGCAGCGTAAGTCAACAACAGTCCATTGGCTATTCCTCCACACTTAGTAACTAACACAAATCAACACCGTCAAAGTCTTCGAGCTGTCATACCCACAGTTGTTGCTATAATTACGAGAAATTTTACGCATTAGCTGTCAGGCAGACAATAATATCGTGCTGACCTTGACAATAATACTACAAGCGACATCCATCCATGAGAGCATGTTCTGTCCCAATGACTCCTCAAGTCCGAAAGCCGTAGCTCAGATGCATGAACATGGGCATCGCATAACTTGAAAATTACTTTCACACTTATCAATACTCATTTTCAGTGCAAGCTTAATCACAAACAACACACAATTAACACTAGTATACGTACGGCTGCATAAATTATGTTTGCACATAATTACCCCATCAAGCCGATTTTTCGGTAAGCAAAGAGGGGTAAACATGAGCGTTCCGCGCAGATAGTAGGCCGGACTTTTATAATCCAGTCAGCTAAGGGGAAGCTTTACATGACCATTGAAGTCTATTTGTGGCAGGATTACAGATTTATCACTATTATCATGAAAAGCAGAGCAATGTTTACGCAAGATGCAAAATCGCAAAATAATCTTTTGCGTAAAGATTTTTTGATACTACTTCTTTAGATGGCTGTGGAATTTGGTAGAAATGGCAGATTTGACTCAAATTTCACATAGAACAGCTTGATGTCATCACAAACATGTACCAACTATCGCTTAACCTCTATCTTTTAATATAACAGATTTATAAGGTTTGCTTATAATTACCCCGTTTCATTTTTGCTCACAATTACCCCCGGTGACGCTACTCGGATTCAACTCAGGTTCAATTCAACTTCAGGTGTTTTGAACCTGTTGCCCTTAAGATACGAAGAGAAAAAGTTATCACAGTAGCCTGTCGATCCTGTCGACATGTCAAGGGTAGTTAGGATATGCACAAAAATTTATCAACATGGTAAAACTTTGATTATAATGCAATACAAGTAAAGGTGTTCACAATTCATCATTAATATAATTTCATATTCATTTTATGTAGCATGATAACATATTGAGTGGACCTTCGTGTTCGGGCGCAAGACTTCAACATGCCGGACTTCACCACGGTACTTCGTTTGAAAATAATGATCGTTAAAAAAAAAAACCATGACGCTGAGTTTAGAGTTCGGAATGTCGATGACCGAAGCTGTTTATTGGAAAGTTTCGTCCCAAAGATGCTATCAGTGATGCTTTGTCCCGAGCTTCATTGCATTGACCGTTGAGGTAAAAAATGTAACACATCCTGTCGCATCAACTCCACAGTCCAATTCATCGCAGTTTTTGACGTCATGTTGGAATTCGTTTCCTTCAGCTGCTAATGGCACCGTGGAGGAGACTTTTCGCTTGCACATTTTCGTATCACATATCCAACATGTTCAGGAGAACGTCATCAACTACGACCTGCTTCCCAACGGTGACAACAATTCCGGTGACTGACGACAATCGTCGTACCTTCGCTGAATTGTAAAAAAAAAAAAAAAAAAACAAAAAAAAAAAAAAAAAGGGGGGGGGGGGCGCTTAATATTCTTGCTGAATACGTCAGTGGAGTCGCCAATTCTCAGCCTTCAGACGTGGTTTCCAAATGGTTGTGGATGAAAGTCCCCTCTTCATTCTGTTTCAACCTCAGGAACTCGAACTTCTTGTCTGTGGCAGCAGGGTGAGTTATTGGCATCGATTGGGAAACACTCGAATGACAACAATTCTTAGAATGAAAATTATTTTTAGTAAGCTCGCAGCTATCTGGGAACTGACAGTAAATTGCGAAGTTTAATTAGCCAAATACCACAATGCAAAATACTGCCAGGAATTAGAATGAGTAAAAAAAGTCCAGAGCACATAAATACACTTAATACCAACTACGGTATATTTCTTTGAATGAATGAAGAAAACGCCCCCTTGGAATAAGGGACGCCCTCGAATAAGAGACGCAATACCGTGAGAGGAAAAAATTTAATAAGAGACGCCCTCGAATAAGAGACGCATGTACAAAAAAATAGACCAGCTATAGAGACATATTACATGCAGGCTGTTGTAATGGTGGTAGCTACATCCGCCTGAGCGATTATTAGGCCTACTTATCTTAGTAAAATAAGTCAAGTCTACTAGTAAATAGTCGGGAATCATTGACCAATATTGTATAATATATAAGGCTTCTTGTTGGTTGTACATGCAGTACATGCAGGCCTACTTAAGGTTACTTCATCTACCATTTTAAGGGAGGCAGTATACGATAGATTCCTTTGCATTTGGAGTCATGTACCGGTCGGTAACTGTTGCTGTAAAATACCTACTTGATTATCGGTATATTTCGTTTCGGTAAATTCAGATCTATCTACATGTATAGTGTGCCAACATGTACTGGTATAATGAATATATTAGATGAGTCTACAAGATATGCTACTACAAACCATAAAACTCCTTTCATTTCCAAAATATCTGAAATTATGAATGAAGCGTATATATGTAAGAAAAAATTACTGGCGACATTTCGCCCATGACATAGGCCTAAAGTGATGAATGCAAAAGGTTGCCCTAAGAGAATAGTAGCAAAAAAATTAAAACACCTTTTTCTAATGAAAGAATGAAAACTTGAACATTTGCTAAATAAGCAGACGCCTCTTGAATAAGAGACGCCCCTGAATAAGAGACGCATCAATCACGGGATCATGAAAAAATAAGAGACTCGTCTCTTATTTCAACTAAATACAGGTCTTTAAAAAGTTTGAGATCCGTACCCTGATAGAGTCATTTTTCTAAAAAGACAAGATCAATAATAAATTGTATTGAAGAGCTTTCCGATTTTCGTATTTGTCAATGCAATACACCAACAACAATCTATAACAGAGCATTACAAAGAATGAAACCGAATTCATGATGTATAGAGCAGCACTTGTGTTGTTAATTGCAATTAATTGAAATGAATAACATTTCCTGATGAATAAATTTGTAATTGTTCTACATGTTTTTTGCAAAACACTTTTATACATCATGTAATTAAGAAAATATTGCAATTACTTTACAGTCAGTAATGTATAAATTGTTCATGCATCACGCAGTTCAAATACCCCGTGGATAACGGCGTTGCCACACTAGGACATAGCTCCCGACTGTACACCCACCCGTAATTCTTTTAAAAATACATCACGACGAAAGCGTCTTATTGTCAAAATCAAAATCAATTACTGGTGTGATGATGTCCTCCTTTGAACTCCATGTTGCTTAGATCGGAACAATTTAAATCACAAACTGACAACATCCTTCTAAGAGCCCCGGTTCAAATCTCGAGAATTGGATGCAAATAAAACTTGGTCCACGGTCTCCTAGAATTTACAAGCCTCAATGTCTCCGTAAAGTATACATACGTTCATATCAATTTGAACCCTGGCGGATATGCAAAGTTGAAAAACCACTAGGGGAAAGAAGAGGCGTTACTATTGTTATCAAACGCTACAAGCCGCGATTTCTTTTAAAGGATCATCGATAATCAGCCTAAGAATATCCGTCAAAAAAATTCATGATGCTGCCAATGATTTAAACAATAATTAGAAAATGTCAATTTTAGAAAAGCGGAGTAATTTGTAATTGTAATCAGTTACATTTTCATGAGAAATTAACACAAGTCTGATGTAGAGTAAGATGTTCTTATACATAATGTAGGCAGTGTGTCAAAAGCTAATTGAACTGAAGCTTTCAGGAGAAAAGGAAGAATTTCAACAAGTTAAAGACAAAAATTGAACCAATTTGACAAATTAAAGACGAGAATGCAAACTCCTAAAAATAGTGACGAGGTTTTCTAGCAAAAAGGAAATACAGGTTGCAGAATCGGGATGTACAACAAAAATGAAGGTCATTATTTTAAAAAAGCTATTTGAGGAGGAACCGTGTCCTGCTATAAAGCAAGGTTTCGACCCCTAAACCTCACAACCTACACCAAAGCGGAGGCCAGGCTGCTAACACAAATTCGAATGAGATGATGAGGAAGGCTCTCCAACCACTTAGGAAACGTAGCGACCAATTGCAAAACTAAATTCTACATTTCCATGAGGGGAGAGTATTATGGCGAAATGTAATATACATTAAATAAAATTCGATTCCCCTTAATTTATAAATATAAGAAAGCCACCAAATTCATTTTGAGAAAGCAAAAGGGTGTTCCACTAAAGTCCACTTGCAATTCCAATTAGCAGTATCACAAGATAATTTTTCAAGTCTGTGATAATGGAGAGAACAAACTGCTGTGGAACAATTGTAGTATTAAGTACCTAAAATCAACAACAAACACACCAGTAGGAATTAAGAGTGCTCTTTCTTTTACAAAAGAATCCCGACTTACGTTCGCAAAAATTTGTTTCCGCCCTTGATGAATGATAATTCTTATATTTTTTTCAACATACAACAGCGGTATTTGATACAGGAACAGACCGTCATTACAAAACATCACGAAGAAAGGAAGAAAATTTTACAAAAGAATTACGATAAAAAAGAAGACTTTTTGCGTTTACATGGCAACAAGATTCTGTTTTGTGACGGAAGGTACGGGAGCAGTTTACGAGTCACCAAAAATACGGGGGCGAGGGGATGAGGAGAGTCACAATTTACAAGGCAACTTTCTTAATCAGTTTGACGCAGCGTTTCTCCACCTGTCACGGAGGCAAGGCCAGCTGAAGCTCCACATTGGCCCACCTACGGGCGATCCCGGATCTCAGTTTTTCTAATTGAGAAAAGTCCTTTTTCTTGAGATCGCACGTTGGCCAACATAGCAACCATGTGGCAGGAAAACAAAACTGCGATAAGCCTGCCAAATAACAAAATTAAACAAACGACAAACTACGACCAACATCTCACATACAGAACTGAAAAATTGGCCTGGACCATGAAAGGTCAGAAACTCAAACCCAACATACCGAGAATTTTGACACAATTCACATTTTCAATAGGGACAAATTTATTGATGGACAATCGTGGGGGGGGACAATGGCAGACTTAGTGTTCCTCCTAATGCACATGGTCCTTGTTTTTGCCGACGTTAATCTGAAGTCTTTTTAGAAGAAGCCCAAGAGGAGAAAGGAATCAAACAACACTATTGAAAGGATGAGACACTATTCCATGGTATCTTCTAGATGAAGGAGGGTAATGTCATCTTTACCTTTACCTTGGTAACTGTGATCTTTGTTTTGATTCCTATGGGGGGGGAAAGGGCCGACGTAGTGTTCCTCCTAATGCACTATGGTCTTGGGTTTTGCCGACGTTATCAGAAGTCTTTTAGAAAGCGAAGACGGGAAGAAGGCATCAACAACACTACAGAAAGGCTCGCGACACTATTTCAGAGTATCTTAGATGAAGGCGGGGTATGGCATCTTTTCTTACCTTGGTAACTGTAATTCTCTTGTTTTGATTCTTGTAATATCTAGGTTTATTTACTCATTTGTTATTAGCTCATATCTCCTAAGTCTACTAACAGTCCGTTTCATAAAAAGTGGATCATCCTAAAATTTGACTAAATAAAACATAAGTATGATACAGAAAGCATTTTTCATGTTATTTCATGTCCCTAATATATTTAAATGTCCCTATATAATCTGATAAGCTATGATACAGTAACGGTTCTTAAGAAGCTAATATTTTGTGGCCCTACCCCTTATTGTCAATGACATTACCAATTCGTCTAGGCATTGATTCGATGATATCATTGATTTTTGACTGATCTAACTTTCTCCACTCTCTTTTTAACAGTGACGTAAGTTGTGATACGCCATCTGTAGGTAGCAGTGAACGACGAACGTTACGTTTTAGAATACTCCATACATTTTCTATGGGATTCAGATCAAGGGGGAGAACGAGACTCGGCAAGATAATGTCCTTAAGCCCTAATTGAGACTTGCATTTAAGTTGACTCTACTACTCCTGTGACACCAAAATTCACAGAGAAATAATTTGGAACGAAGTCAGGGAACGCTATGGAACTTGAAGTCCAGTTAATCACCAATGTAGGCAAGTTACATTATTTGTAGAAGAATAATGGTGCTATAACTGCTCTGATTGACCCGATTTTCTTTATTTTTGTTTTGCTTGATAAGCTTTTGGCTTGTAGAACAACATATTACATAACAAAGGAAACAAATGTAATTTTATAAGAGTGAGGTATGATTTTGTGTAACATTGCTAAATGAAGATCAAATTATCCACTACTTTTTTATCTATAACAGGAAAACAACTCAATATTCATGCTTGAAATTTCCAACAATGATATTAGTAAGCACATATTGACATATCACCAAATTTCAGAGAAATTCGTTTCAAGTTTTGGCGGCGTTGTTAGACAAAGTTGAAGTTAAGAGGGCGATGTTTAAGGGTGATCCATTTTTTATGAAACAATCTGTAGATCAAGGTTTTGCATGCTCCTCAATTTTGTTCATAGATTTATTACTGTAGAAAGTATATAATTTCAGAATGTTGTGTTTGATATTTCAGTCCACATGTTTGCGACTTGAATAAGAGTAACGACGAAATGCATTGTGCAAGAAATCAGTTTTGATTTTTTCAAATAAAGTGAATAGCAGCCAAGTTTGCAAACTAGATATTTATTTATTGAGAAGTATCCTGAATGCAGGAATTTCAGAAGTGGGATTATCTTCATTACCATTTTTCTTGAAAACCGCTGAGAATTCCGGTATTTCCTGGACACGAAGGTGGGGACGTATTTGAAGAAATTCTAGGAAGGTATGAGCAGCAAAGATATTGAGACCAGTATTAAGATGGCATATTGCTTTCCGGAAAGAATGTATTGGCTATCCACCACAGAAAAATTGAACTTCAACAACCTCATGTTTTTATACCTCCGAGCTGGAACAGTCATTTCCTTGGAATCTTGACGTTCGGATTATTTGCCCTTTCATTATTACTATATCAACTTCCCCCTGCTTTGCTTGGAGATCATGTGGGTGGGATTTCAGAAAAGGACTTAGTCGAGTAAATTCGAGATGAATAAATAGTATAAAAATACCAAGATATCCGAATACTTACTCGTAGGCATATATTTCATTTTTTCCTCATCCGTCATTGACTTGACTTTTCAGGTTCTTCAATATTCTCTGATTTGGAGCGTGTGAACGCAAGTATGAAGGCTACACGGCATGATACTCCAATTATCCGGCAGTTTCTGGGACATCGTTCAATCGGTCTTACCGGAATCCATGCAAAAGACAATTATTGCAATTCACAACTGGTTAGTGATCGTTGTGCCTCTTGGGGAAAAGGCATGGTAAAACTTCGATTCTGGGTGATAGCTAAGACAAGGCCCCCTGACTCTGACAGGTACGTTAGTAAGTCCATTCTCTTCACAATACACGAACCTCCCGAGGCGACCTGACATCAAAACATTATTGACCTTAGGTAGCCACTACATGCCAGCTGTTACGTAGTCGATGTCTTCGACGAAGGCAACAACTCTACTTGATGAATGCAGTCTTCAAATCAGCTTAATTTCCGTTCTATTGGGGTGCTTGTAATTATGATTTTCAATTATTCCTATAAGTTTCAACACTACTTTCCATATCAAAGTCTGAGGATTCCAAATCAGCAGCTATGTAAAAACGCAGGAATAATTTGCAAAATTTAGCCTTTTACAAGTGATCAAATATTTTTTTAAACTGCAGGAACGCCACACAATCTCCATAAAAACTGAATCTTCTGATGTAAGAAAATTTTCACTGCATGTTGACACTTCTTTAAGTCGACCATTCGAACCTACTAGCCGGTATCCACTTGCTCTATTTTTGTGCAAGTTTTTCAATGTTTATTAAGAGAAGTAGCTAGTGGGATTGCCGCAATTCCTTATTTCTGTCACTCATAGCGATTTAGTTATGCCCATCAATTTAACTTTGATTTCAACAACTCTTTTTAGTGATTTCCACTGAAGAGGTTAAAAGGAAAACTCGATGTCATGGGGTTGTGTGTGAATTTTTCTGAGAAATTAATGCTCAAATTTCCTGATTATACTTGCGATCCATAAAGATCAACATAAATTCACTTAATGATCTTACTGTTTGATATCCGAGCGTGCGAGATTTCGTCGGCGTCTAATCCGGCATCCACTGATAATGGAAAGGTTAGTCTTAGAGAGAGCATGAGTGACTTGTTGGGTATAATATCAATTGATTAGCAAAGAACAGAACATTGCTTTGAAGCGCTTCTTATTGGGAAAAGGCGATCACTGAGCAGGAAAAGGTCCTTGACTAAACATATCTATGATGAGTGCAAAAGAATCTTTGGGAGCGTCGATCTTATGTATGAAAAGGTATAGCAAGTTATTGCATGGTAACAGAAGCACATTCAGAATCCCTTCTATTGTTAGAATTCATTCCCACGGTAAATCCTAGTGGAGAGGGATTCTATCGCGAATATCTATGTTTCTACTTCATCATCAATAATCCGGCATACTTTCAAGTGGATGGAGGATAGCTATACGCATAGAAATTAACAATACCATAGAAAGTCCTAGAATGGAAATTGCATGAAAATTATGGCACACTTCGGGGGAACTTAGTTGGGGCAAAAAGCAAATTTTGCGAGCTGGCTTTCTTGTTTTCGGGTTGGCATTTTTAATTGTCAAGTCAATTTGTGATCTGGATTGTTGCCCCTAGTCCAGAGATCATGTACACAAAAGCAATAGTGAATTTACAAAATACTGCGGCGACAGGATGACATAAGCGAAATGGAAACCTGTAAAACGTTTCTGTACGGTTCATCATTTTGAAATATCGCTCCTATAATTAAATCAAGAGTATAATCAGACACACATGCAACTTGTAATGTCGATTTACAGAGCATGCATTGCTACAGCTTGAAATCAGAGGCCAAGAAATCTCAGAGTATTCACTTTACTTAAAAGGGTTCCCCTGTTCAATATATTTGAACAATTTTCAAAGCCTTTGCATGCTTTCGAATATGAGCTTCCAAAATATCACATGTGTCATTCAATGATTAATTGAAAAGTTCCAGCGACATTTTTATGTTGTATTTCAATTTTTTTTAAATCTGAGAAATGATCGTCGGTAAATGAAGCTTTCAATGTGTTTATTCCAGAAAGCGCCAGCAGGTTAATTTCTTAACCGCTAGAAGAGAAAATTATCCAATAATAAGAATTTTTAATATTTGAATTCTTGAGATATTCTTAAAACCAGTACACCGACCACTTTCGATTATGACTCTGAACCGATTTCTGATTCGCATTCCAATATTGAAAAATTAGAGAATAGTTGTGAATAACTGCTACAAATAGACACAGTATATTCATCCATGGAATAGTAGGCTATTTCACATGAAACAATGCCGCCATCTCACTTCAAATTCTCTCCATGAAAATCCTGCAATTTGCTGTCAACAACTTCCACAACCAACTGGTGATTCTGTTCAACTTCTAGCTGTTACTGTGATCAATATCAAATTTTGAAATTTGATGGTCCTATATCATTTCCCTTATAATATGGAGTTCAATGGTGATACATAGAAAGCAAGATATCATCT
>CAJQUW010007570.1:0-16193 GCA_907163375.1 Prostheceraeus crozeri
AGTCATAAAGTCAAAAGTCAAAAGTTGTTTATTTCCAAAACATTGGAAAACAATATTACAATTTTGAGGTATACTCGTATCGAATACAGCGTGCGGTCAGTGTTGTAGAAAAAAATTAAGCAGATCAGGAAGGAGAGGAATCAATAATTGAGCATTTATTTAGATTTCAGATGCTTTGTTGGGTGAATTCTTTCTTTTATGACCAATTAGCGTCGTAACCTCGTTGGCTTTTTCAAGAAATCTTGCGATGGATTTTGAATGCTTTGGAGTCAAGGTATTCAAGAATTTATGAAATTCAACTATCGTGTTGCAGTAACATAACAATGGTGCAATTTGTTTCCGCATATTTTGATACAATGGACATTCTATCATAAAGTGATATAGAGTCTCCACTTTTGATTCATTGCAAAGTTCACAAAGACGTTCTTCATATCGCAATCTGTTTCTGTAACTGCCTGTTACAAAATCTAATTTATGATTTTTTGTCCTAAATTTTAGTAACAGGAATCTTCATGTCAGCACAAAATACAAAGAATGCATTTCGTTTAATTGATTCTACTCATTTATTGAAACATGGGCTTGGGTTTTGGGTTTTGACCCATCCTTGCTATCACGAGTCTGCGCATCTGTTGAATTCTCTCCGATTCCTTTTCTAATCAGTATAAAGAGAAATGATAATCGTGAATATTTACACAGGGCAATGACAAGCTGCCGCGGCCGTTGTCATTGTTACAACATTAATCAGATGTACCAAAGCGATGAAGTGACAGGACAAATGTCAGACGAGGCCGCAGGCCCAGTACATTTGGTATATCCGATGGCTGTAAACAATCAATGAAGTTTCCAAGGTATGAAATAATAATCATGATTCAAGCTATCATAGATAGCAACAGACATCATACTTACATCAACAAAATGATTATAATGACTTTCGAATTGATATTTTGACAATGTAGGAATACCATATGAGATTTCAAGGTAAGTAATGTACAAATCAGGGACCGCGTTAGCAACCGACTTTATGAACATTATAATGCCGATTTGTTCATTATTTACCGAGAAATCTCATGTGGCATTTCGATTGTCTACTTACATACATGTACATCAACATCTATCCATAGAACATTCTTCTACAATTTAGAATTCTATGAACTTAGCAGCAACTTCTATGTTATAAGTATTGAAAATGACGGCAGGGTAATGCACATTGCTGCCTGCCGACAGCATGCAGCAATTTACAAACTGCCATTATTCCTATATTATTGTACCATAGATTTAGAAATGCAAGTAGACAATGGATATCCAAGTTTTGACAATCACTGTCTTCTAGTCATAGAAATGGAACTACATACATAGAGTGATTGGATGAATGATCTAAATTCTAAGTTAGCAATGGAAAGAGAGATGCACAAAAGTGATGTACAAAAAGTAATGTTGCATACCCACATAGACATATTTTGCAGACACAGCATACATTTGTCTATCTTGAGGCAACGTTATGTAAATATATGCACAGTGAAACTGCATAGCTATCTATGGTGTATGTCACAAAATTCAAACTAAAATCTGTTGATCGGATATGGGAGAACATTCCTATAGTATTGGACATCCTGCTGCACTGGTCGTCTCCGCATCAAACATTACTTGTTGCATTCTTCGAGCAGCAGTCATGACCACAGAATTAGATTGTTTAAGCGCCATCCTTTTGCTAGAAGTGCAAACTGATTCAAAACGTTGGCACATGCCGGAACGTACTAAGTGGGGAAAAATAATTTTTAATGCCTTGCAGAGATAGGAAAATATTCGTGCGCCGCTTGCGGATTGCTGTGAATTCCTTCAAAATGCCTTCAGATTCGAAGAATTCACAGCATTCGTAGTTATCAGGCGCACGAAAAACAGTTCACAAACTTCTCTGTAGAACTTGACATCGACTGTGTCTCTTTGCTGTGTGATCTGATTGAAAACAGTCACTGAAAGCCAGCAAGCCATTTTTCATGGTGGTGCCTAGAGCAAGGCGCATTGTAATACCATTTCGACCTCGTGAAAGCCGGAGGCACTGAATCATTAAGGCCTCAGCCACACTGCGAGCTTTTCCAAGCGTTTCCGAGCAAAGCGTTTTGCAACAAATATAAAGTCATCATTACAACAGTTGTAGACTGCCACACTGCGAGCAAAGCAAACCAGAGCGATTGATAGCTTGCGGAGATACGTTTGCCCGCGTTTGCTCAGGACCCTCGTGTCTGCTTTGCTTTCAGTGTGGCTGAGGCCTAAGTCACTGAAACTTCGCACAATTTGGCGTGCTTCATGTTGAACTAGCTGCTCATTGTTCGATTACTATGATATTATGTCAGCTGATTGTGCAATTTCATTAACGTTGCATGTTCCAATGTTTCCTTTCTATTCAAACAGAAGAAGAGACGGCCTGTCTAATTCTGTGGTTATGACAAACTCATGTCCAAGTTGCTCTATTGCTTCATTGTCCATGGCCGATGTAGTCACGTTTCTATTAATGGCACATGCACGTGATAAGTAACAATATGTCGGCTACCGGACTAGTTAGCGCCTGTGTGTGATGTCGCTTCAAAACTATCTGAGAAATCAACAAAAGAGTCTGTTATTGCTCCATGGATGAATCACATTCAAAGCCTATTCAATTCAAGAAATTGACTACATTTCTAAGATAAGAAACTGTGAGATCCTCCAAACTTAATGTTTGTAAAACAAAAAGACACATCCACCCCATTCAGTATCCTACTCAAGTTATCGGCGCCATGATGTTTGATTTTCATTAAGAATACGTGCACTCATTCTTATCTTAGTTCTTACCTTACATTTTCATATTTTTGAATGTAAATTTTGTGAAACATGGAGTCTTTTGGTTTGCTTGAGATGTCAGCCTTCATCTCCATAGCAACGTGTTTCGGTAACACAGAGAGGAGAAGTCGTTCCTGTAAGTAGGATAAGATGGAGAAAACATGAATGGATACAATGTCAATACCTACCTGCTGTTCATTCTCTCTTTGAGTTTTGAATCTTGCCTCTACAAATCGTCGAGTCTCCAAAAATGCGCTGCGTTTTGATACTTCTGTTGGACAAATGACGAAGAGCCCCACGATATTCGTTCCCAATAACAGAAAGGCATTCCCGCAAATCTGGAAAGGCACAACCAAGTAAATAATGATTCTATCGCAGACATGTTTCCACGGCTCAATGGATGATCAAAGGGACCAAATGTAGTTTTCTCGATTCTTGGGCTATTTCTCAGAAGGGTCATCATGCATGAATGAAACGGCTGCATGCATTTGTAAGTAGTGAGATAATGACATTCAAGAGCCACACTTTCAATACTGAATTCGATTTTAGTACATGTAATTCTAAGGCATTTCATAAATAATCAATAAATATTCAACCATCAACAATTATGCATTATGTAATTTTGTAATTAAGCACATTATCAATCCGGAATAAAAACACATTTTAATTCATAAACACAAATATAGTTATGTTGGAGATATATAAGTCAACATGATTCCACGAAAGATGTCGTTAGAATGAATTGATGTTTATCAACTTGGCTAATAAAGTAGAGCTAACTGAACGTCCTGTTAATGTTGCTAGACAAATAGCAATGACTGACGACATATTCGTGGAGCATAAAATTCACAATAAATCTAATCTAGTTAAATATCACACTATCAAAAAGAAATATTCACGACTGGTATTATCAGAAAAAGTTATTTAACAGTAGTATGTAATATATATATTTTTTGCCATGTGACTTAAAGCTGCAGATACGAAATGCATACCACAGGCATACAAATAAGGAAGAATTTGCATCGAGTCTCGTATATAAAACATACCAACAACTCGTATTTCATTGTAAAACAGCCATTCACAGATAGAATAGTTCGTATCGCTACATACCAATCACATAGGAAAGTAAGTGAGAAGTGGTATGAAAAAACATACCAGATCTCTGTTAGCATACGAGAATCTCGTATCAGATGTTAGTTTTAAATTGTATGTAGTTTTCGTATCCACAGATTTACAGTGTGAATGCATTTAGTGTGATTTAATACCCTGATTCTATGCCAAAGCAGGTCTACCTTGTTATTTCATGCTTCTTATTGTTAAATTTATTTGCTGAACCGTATTGAACACTACTGAGAATACCTGCGAAATTTATTCGAGGGCTACTGACGCTTTCTTCCTAAATTCGCGAGCCTCTTCTTATTTATAACTCGTACCGGTAGCTTGTCGAACTCCTTTACAAGAAAATGTAAGCGTCATTGCTACCGATGTTATTTTTGCAGATGAACAAGCAGACTGTCCTGATCATAAAATGATCTTCACACAATGAATTATAGACATAAAGCGATTTCAGTAATTTCATTCTTCAACATCTAGCAACATTTATCTAGATCAGCGTCTGACCAAACAGTTGAAATTACCATCACCAAACAGCTATCCTCCATTGTAACTGAACAATAAGACCTTTGTTGAATAGATACTGAACCGATTCATCGCAGCTCATAATTAGCGTTGATCTGAAGAGATGAAATGGTGCGCTAAATACTAAAACAATGATCAATGACCGAAATACATCTTCACGTAAGTGTTATGGAATTACAGTTGAAGCAAGAAGTTGAATAGAAGAAGAAATAAGAATTCTCTATCCCATTTTACAATCAATGCAATCAATCTCGTCTTAATTAAACAAAACGTATTGCACCGACAATAAATTCTGTGAATATCATTTTGTGATCAGGACATCACTTTCCTTCTCAACCAATGCGAGCGTGTCTTGGAGGAGGGAGTGTTCTGCAGCAGTGGCACGTAAAAATTACGTAATGCAGAAGTTCAGATCCAGTTATTCACAAAAGATTATTAAGTGGAGGAAATGTTTCTTGATTTTTCTTCCGCCTAAGTGGAATGACCCCTTCCGGTAACCGCATATCTGCAGTGCACTGTATTTTCCACATTCTTTCCGTTTAATATTTTGGCTGCTGAATAAGCTGATTGACAACATTTGTAATGAGCAAACAACATTTCTTAGTATCATCCGAGAATGAAAATAATAAATGTTTCTATTCCTTTACTCCCCCGATTTGTTTGACTTTGTAATGTGAATCGATATCCACGCATAGATATCTTCACATGCATCACTTCGTATCATAGTTCATGTTTTATCAGAATTCACTTTAGACTATTAGAGTAATGGAAATGTTGCACTATCTTATCTGTTTATGCAAACCATTTTTGCCATCATTCGTTAGGAAGACATCATCTGCAAGTATCATCCACGGCATGCCGAAGTTGTAGAGCAGCATTTGTGATATCTGTGTTTGAGTATTTCTTCTGCCAATTTGTTCATGAATATAGAAAATAGAGGTGGAGATAAATTTTCTCCCTGAGGTGTGCCATTTTGCAGGTCAAATATTTAAGACTTAACACCGTCATATAATATGCTACAACTTCAAAGTCTAAATAAGTTGCATTTTCGAAATATGTCATGTAATCGTTCTATCAGATTAATCTTTTTCAAGTCGAATCAAATGCATTAGACATATCTTAGAAGCTTGTACACAAAGGATGTTTATGATTTCCTTGTAATTTTGCATCATGTAAATGCTTTTCAACATAAAACTTCCAAATAGAAGTCTTGCTTGTCTTTGGCGAATGATAATGATAAGCTATATGGCCTCGTCAGTTTTTGCTACTCCTTTCTTAATTCATTTTGAAGTTTATTTTCTTGATTGTATTTTTTTCACCTATTTTCCTGTATCTGACAACTTCCTCTATAGATTGTTCTCAATCTTGTTGCATTTTCGCAGAAGTTAGATCGATGACATCGGATTTTAGCTTGATTTACTTTATTTTTTAACAATAATTTTTTTATTAATTTCTATCATTTATTTATAGTAAACGATTTTCAATGTATTTTAAAGTTCTGTACATTCAACGTAAAGTTCACTGTTGTCAAACTGTAGGCTGTTTTCCGCTGTCAATTTGTGCGGAAGCATTTTGTTGCTCGTACATACTTTAGGCCTCGGCCTACTGGGAGAGGGCGGCTGGCGTATTTTTTAATATCTTTTAAAGCAGGCAAGCTAGGGCCATCAGATTCCTAATAGCTTACTTTCTACGTATTATGCAACTTGTGACAGAAGGATAGCAAATTTGGCATAATACTTCTGGCGTGAGAGCTATTTTGAGATTTAAATGTTTGGGATATTTTGGTTGATTTCGATATATTCACTTCTAATTGACATTGCAGTATTGATTCTTGATGAAATAAGTTGAGATTGTATATTCACAAATGCAAAGTTTTTTATCTGAAATTATCTGCCTACTATGTATGCATGTTTGAAATTCAAATGTCAGATACAATTTTGTATTTTTTGCACTTTTTTCTGCATCTGCTATGCAATTATTGAGCATTTTCAGAATCATATTGTTTTAGCCTCAGTGTCTCGCCGAATTAGGTTGCTTCTTTACCTGCAGAAACTAAACAGTAAATTTGTGCAATTTCAGTGATATTAGAGCTGAATTAAAAGTTTGAACTATTTGACCTTTGACCTCATCTTATACCATGATGCAATCTCAAAATGATTAATGATAATCATTTCATTAACCTCCTTAACCAGATCTTCCGATTAGTGTATGCTTTATTATTTTCTGTTGTCATTCTCCATTTCAAATAGTGATCTAATGGAGATGTGTTAAAAATTGGCAGTTTTTGACCTTCACCTCAGCCCAGCGATGACCTTAAAAGCAAAACCAATGATTCTGAATCCCCTTTCAATCACCTTTCGTTTGATGTGTGGTTTGGCATAATAGTATTGGAGATCAACGGGCGTGGTGGGAAGTGGCGTGAGGGTTAAGCATCGGTATCATAATCTGGAAGGTCGTTTGGTAAAAGTTGGTCGATTATTCAAAATAATTCATTGATTTCATGAGAAACTGCCTTTTACCGGGAGCAGTAGGTGTTGTGGCAATGCTTTCTTGAAGATCTGAACTTTCTTGATGCTAAAACGACATCATTTAGAGAAAATGTCATTTCATCAAGCTACATACATCTCGACAACTTCACTCTTGTCTCAAAGCAGGCTTTCATAATGAGCTTAGATTCGAAGGACGTTCTGAAGTGACATGCTCAAGCGTTTTCCTAGTTCACATCTCACAACATAAACACCACTCCATATCCAATACGTTCAATGCAGATATTCCAGGATTGTTCGCATATAAGTTGAAATAAATTTACATGACAATGCCATTTTCATCTACATAGCAAATTATTTCCATTTCCTTGATGTTTATGTCGATTATATAATTTCAAGCATCATAGTACTATATCAATCATGCTTTGAATTTGAAATCAATGAGTCGCACAGCCGAGGCTGTAAAGATCATTGACGCTTGTAAAGCTAGTCATTATTACTATTGTAGTGAACGCGTGCTGTGATTCATGTACATGTAAAAGTCTGTGGAAATTTCTGGCTACATACATACTGTAGATAATGGTCTTTACTTCAGAAGCCGTCAGCAACGACGATTTGTTCACTGCTTACCGAGAAATCTCATGCGGTATTTCCATTGTCTACGTATATACATCCTCCTCCATAGACTTCCTGTATCAGAACATTCTTCTACAATTTAGAAGTCTATGATCTTAGCAGTAACTTCTATGTTATAAGTATTGAAAAATCGAAGTCTATGGAAAAATGACGGCCTGGTAATGTAAATGCAAATGTAGGAATTATGCCCGACGACAGATAGCTATGATTTTTATTCATGCCTGAACCATAGACTTCTAAATTTCTCTGGACAGATAGGTTGAAATTGGCCTCATACATGATCAGGTCAGCAATCCTAAATTTGACTACCCTACAAATAGAGAGTCATCAAGCGTTTTCAAATGTAGAGAACGTATTGTCAGCACAATGCCGGTGAAGAACAGTATGTATGTATATTTATATACATTGGCAGTTAGGAAGCACGGGACTGCATGTTTATGCGTTAAACTAATGTGCTAGACCTCGTTTTTTGCTAATTTTGCGATTTTTTCATGAACAATATTTCGATGTCATGAACACATTTCTTGCACATATTGTTGAAATTCGGCAATCTGATTCATGTCCACGTGTACTGCGAAATTTTGCGAAGTAGTAAGCGGGAAAGTCACCAGGAGAAATGATATATCGATATTCTGAGCACATTTTTTCATTTTCAAAGTAATAAGATATTTTCTTAGACAGCTTGATCTCATAGAATACCTTCCAGCAAAGAATGCACGGTTGAAGCAGAGATACGTCTGGAGGAAAGACATAATGATAAATTTTATTCAACAGTTTTGCAACTTCAAGGATGTCGAACATTGCCAATTTAATATTTCTGACATTGCATTCACAACAGGAATCATTTTTTTACATTTCAGAAGTGAAAGGCAACACGCACCACTGACATCATCTCAATTATTGGGATGCATATTGAAATCAGTTTTTGCATGCAAACATTTACATCCTGTGCACATTTCATCTTCTGTGGTTGACTGCATGATATTTTGAATATATTGTCTGATATTTTGTTATATATATATAATATATATATATATAACTGCATGATATTTTGTTATCAGCATTTCCCAGACTGAGTCCGGAAAACTTCAATAAAGAAATTGTCTTTATTTTCTTGTCAATCTCTGTGCGATGACACGTGGAGATAAAATAATTTGCTCCAGTAATTTGATCTATCCAGTCAAAACACTTCTCAAGATAATCCAACTGTGCTTTCTCGAGTACTTGTTATTTATTGTTCTCCGAAGGGTCTCCATCACAGGTCGGATCGCTGAATATCTGCTCCAACCCCTCAGAAGTGGCTGATCAGGTTGGGAATGCTTATTGTGTCCATCATCATTGTTTTCATCGAAATATAAGAAGGAACTCCGTTTTCTGTTCCTGTTGATCTCAGCACATTTATAGTGTGGGAATCTGCAGCTTCTCTTTTCCACTCGAAATTGTTCCTTACCATGTTCAATGATATGGGTGGATCTGGCGTTAGTTTTCCGTCCGTTGACTTCGGCTTCACTATCAACTTTCCCAAGTATTGAATAATGTACATAATTGAATCCAATTTCGAACTTCTATTAGTGGCTGGTCATCCAGATATTATACAAAAGTCATCAGATTGATAACTTTGGAAAACTTGTGATAGATGCTGATAGATTATATGTGCTTGTTGGAATGGATTTCAATGGATTTCTCTCTACGTGATAGATGCGAATATTCGCAGAATTTTCGACAGTCAATGATGCGACGACGCTGAAGGGAAGATGTATACTCATGATCGCCATTTTTAGCCCGTGATCGCTTTGAGATATCACAAACCCAGATGAAATGATTTCCTTGTAGATTTTAGATAAAATTGTCATACCAAAGAATCTTCCGAATGTGTTTCCATTGGTAGAACATTTACTTGAAAACGTGGCGATACCGGATCGCGGTTTGTAGTTGTTTGGAAAAGCATCTAGACAGATAAAGGAATTTTGGCTGAACTGTCCTTTAGATAATGCTTTTTCATTTTTTAGTTTTCCTTCTTTGCATGCGATAATAATCTATGCCCTCCGTGGTGGCATTGAAGTCAGGTTCGAGGAAGTGAAGGTTACACAAGACGGAATGTTTAGTTGGGATATAATGCTTTCTACTAACTCGATGCAGCTACAAATTCAAATTTCCTTGTTATGCAGAGGAATGTATTGATGCTACACCATCATTGCATTTCGGTTGACAACCAGCTGTGGCACATTTGCTTGGTATTTTGCAGTCGATTGAATCGCACAGGAGATAAATTTAAAATAGTCATTTGTCAATTCGATTAGCTGCAAAATTCGATCTTCTGTAACACAAATGTTGGTTGGCCTGAACATGTATAAAATGATTTCAAATTTTGCTAACCTATCTGTCCAGAGAAATTTAGAAGTCTATGCCTGAACTGTCATGGATTGAAATCATTAGTAACGTTGTCCATAGATGTCAATGAATGAGTATCAGCATTGAAATGATCATGTTTGAGATAGGTATATGAAAACGGAGGGCATAAATGAGAAGTTTCAGCTCCATTGAGAATACACTGAAATTGATGGACATAAACTTATGCCATGTCTATTTTCTTGACAATGGACTAATATAAATTTGTTCGCTACATCACATGACAAGATCCATATCGACATTTAATCAAAGGTCTATTTCAAGACGTAGTGCCCAAGACGTGCATCACTTGGCATTTTTGCTGTTTTGTTCCATTTCACTGGTTTCGTGTTTGTTTTCGTTTGTTCGTTTCCTGTTTTGTAACTGAAGAGTTTTCTTCACAGTTATTATAGGGTGTGACGATAAAACTTTTGTTTTCTCTGGATGAAAGCTGAATACTAAGCTCGCGAAAGCTCAATATCAATAGAACGAGAATTCTTGTGACCAGTAATGAACATGACAATTCTGTCAGACACAGACTGTTTCTTCAACACTGTAACGACAGTGATTCGAATTCAATAAATCTGAAACTGGGTTAATTCACGAAAAAATCAAGAAGAGAATCATGGACTCCACTAATGATGCCTCCAGGGAAACATCCTGAATTCATCATTGTCACCCACTGTTGTCGGACTCTTTCCTTCTGCAGATCTTGAAATAATGAAATTCATTCAAAATTGGTACTATGTAAATTTCCAAATATTTATTGTATTGACAATTGGTATGAACCAGAGACTTCTGTATGAGTCATGTATGTCATCATCATCTATTATTAATGTTTCAAGCGTAATCTATGAACTCCCTGAACTATGAGACAATAGAAGCATAGCAGGCTTTTTCAAGCAGAAATACAAGAAATCGTCGCTCGCTACGCGGCCTCAGATTTCTCATATTTCTGCTTTCAAAAAGCCTATAATGTTGCTATATTGTTTTCGGCTGTGGGACGGCTTCAATGAAACAATGCCGCATAGCATTCATTACAATGGGTGTTCTATGAAGCCAGAAGGGCAAGAAAATGTAGAAATCTGAGGCCGCTAAGCGGAAGAGGATTTCTACGATTTTCTTGCTCTCTGAATTCATAGAATAGCTTTTCCTCTAAATCTATGGCAAATGTCCAACATCCAATGTGATTAGGCGCATATTTCTATGAAAATGTATCTTGCCCTCCCAGAAGGGCATGATAAAGAATATTGTGCGTTATTGAGCTATGGTACAATGTGGAAAAAGGAAGGCAACAATGTATCCCGTAATGATGATTTCTCTATCTATGCATGTGAAAGACATTTTTGAAATTTCAGTCAGCGTATATCTACATGTGTATTCATAGCATTGGTGTCCAGTTCATTTCCTGCATTGCTGCCCAGTTCATTTCAATTACACACAATAGTATTAACATCAGGCGCCCTCAAATGTCCTACATTGTGTACATATATTTCTAACTCTCTGCGGCAATAATATCGGATAATGGCAGTTTGTACATTTCTGCCTGCTGGCAGCAGGTAGCAGTGGTATTACCCTGCCGTCATTTTTCAATACTAATAACATAGAAGTTACTGCTCAGATCATAGACTTCTAAGTTGTAGAAGAATGTTCTGTTACAGGAAGTCTATGGATAGATGCAGATGTACATGTATATAAGTAGACAATGGAAATACCACATGAGATTTCTCGGTAAATAATGAACAAACCGTCGGCGGCTGACACGGCCTCTGATTTGCACATTAATTACCTTGAAATCTCATATGGTATTCCTACATTGTTGACCTCAAATATCCATGTTAATGTTATATTGCCCAGCGACATTTGTCTTATCATGGCAGATTACCTTCACAATTATAGAGGATAAAGATACACGTAGTTCCTCTAATGGTCTGAAGTCATTGATATTCAACAATACACTCAGGACGGATATGTTGCTGCACAATTTGAGTTTCAAAACTTCGAAATGTTTGAGTTGAATGCTGATTCCTCATATGGGCTGTTCTGTCAAGATGAAATGAAAATCAACCTTTTGGTAATTCACTCATTATACACCCGCAATATCATCACGGAGAATTATTTCCTCATCATTGATTGATTCCACAGATTAACGATAAGACGACAGCAATCAAGAAGGAATATGGCAGTTTATATTCTTTTCTAGAATATAATAGAAAGTTTTATTTCCATTAATAGAAATCAAGTTAAAAAATAAAATCACAGTGGAAATTAGTTTGGTTTAACGATGTACCCTGACATAAACACAAAGAAAATATCACATCAGCTCTTTGTTCTGTAACTATCAGAAATTGTTCGACATGGTATTTGCTAGACAAGTGGAGTACACTTCTTTTAACAATCTTTTTTCAAGTCGTCGTTTTTTCAAAACATCGTTTTTTCAAGATAAATATGGCAATAAGTTACTGTTATCGTAGCATTCTTAGGCTGACTTGAGAAGCAGCACGAGCATTCTATCAGACCTCGGAATAACAACAGAACTGTTAGCGATGGTGAAGAAACGGAAGCTGTTATACTTTGGCCACGCGTGTCGCGGAGAAGGTCTACCTCTTGATATGATGTTCGGATTTCATCCTGTGAATCCCAGACGCGGGTCCCTCACCGTAAATACTGTATACCGACGACATCAAGGAGTGGACACAGGAATCAGCGGTTCAAGCATTACGAAAGACAGCAAACAGGACCGAATGGAGGACTCTAGCGAAACAATCATCTGAAGCATCGAACTCGGGGCCGCCCTGAATGAAGTGAAGAAATTGATTTATCTGTTTCTTTTTTCAATTTTCTACAATTTCTTTATTCTACTTTATTTTCTATTTATTTATTTCATTTTGTCTTTTTCTTCAGTGTTTCAATTTTTTGCTTTAAATGCTTGTATATATATACTTGTCCATCTGCATTATAAATGTATTCTTATTTTTCTTCGTCTTCTATTCATTTAATGTTCTTATTTAATTGCTTCCCTATTTATCACAATATATTATCGATATTTGCATATATTTATTCATTTCCTGATTATTCTTGTATTTAGTGTGCACTATTTGGTTTTAGTCCAGTGTAGCTTCTATTGTCCTCTTTGCCACAATGTGTTGATATCTATGTCTTCAATTTTCATTTGTGTCCATATTCAGTTTGTTCAGTTTGCCAGTCAGATTCAGTTCACATACACGTTACGAGGTCTTAGGCCGGAAATTTGTGCAACCTACTTGTATTACTTAACGAATATTCAAGTACCGCAATATGGTGCACAGTAAAGTATCCATCTTTATTGCATTTTCAAGATCAACATGTATATGCAGGAGCACGAGGGACGAGGAATAATGCAATAAAGATGGATATCTTTGCACAAGTTGCGTAAGCAACTTTATATTTCACAGCATCGTCAGAATCTGTGACCATCCCAATTTTGTAGCTCTCAAAAATCTACCTCTATTTGTTATGGAATTGTAGATATCAGCGGTATTTCTTGACATTGTTACTGAGTAAAAAGGGTTGTCCGCTGATATTTCACATGTCATTTTTCTATGAAAGTCGTTTATACATCTCCAATTCCAAATTAGACGGCCCTAATTGCATAATTAGGAGCATTTCACCATCCATCTTCGCATTCCCAGTGAAAATGACATTGAAGTGATTCCTATGGTCCACAATTTGGATTCGTAGATATCTCAAGCTTGACATACTTCAATGCTCTCAGCTGCATGGGCTATGTAGAAAATTGTCATAGATTTTAGTCTTTTACAGATCAAAATCTTGGATTTTTGATGTCATAGATTTTAGGTTCAGTAACAATGCATACATCACCTTTCAAATGATCAGCCTAAATCGTCTGGAGCTACGCGCCGACCAAGCTGTTATTTGAAAGGCAATATATCTTCATTTCCATGTAGAATTCACCATTTTAGGGGATGAAAAACTTTCTAATGATGACGGCTTGCACTCCTTGAAGTTTATGCACTATTTGGAAAGCATAGACTTTACTATGGAAGCAATAATCATAGAGATTATTGCACTATTAGATATAAGTGACGTGATAAATATCTAATAAATGGGAAACATCATTCGAGAGGAGAACGCAGCAGAGAGTTGTAAACACAAATAGGTCCGCTTTACTCGTGAACAATTTCTCAACATACATAATATGATTACGCCATTTTTGATCACCATTCCACACAATCGCGAGGATCTTATGTTCCGTCTTTCCATGTCTGTATTATTGTGATAATATACTCATTGACAAAATACAGCATGGGGCAAAGCGTTCACCTGGAAGACGATGCACTCTGACACGACCGTCATTGAAATCCAGAGTGAATCTCGATTCATCGGTCCACAAGACTTTCTACCAGTGATCACACCAGGCAACTCGTCTTCTGCGGTGCTCAAAACTCAATGGAATTAGGACAGCTGCTCGTCGCGATTGAATTCCAGCTTCTCGCAATCTTCGGTAAGCCGTTCGAACGCTACAGTCTATATTTGAGGCACTCTTCCAGTGTACGACTAGCTTTGGGACTGACGCAAATCTATTCCTCCTTGCAGCTAAAACTAGACGTGCGTCTGTCCTTTCTGCAGACTTTCTTGATCGACCAGATCCCTTCTTCTTTTTAACATCTCTTCTGCTTTCCATCGACACCACCACCTCCAAACAACGACTCTCGATAGTTGCAGCTCTTCGGCAACACTCGCACAACTTCTACCACAACGAATCATTCCAATAGCCATTACCTCTGGTAAACTGATCGTGTGCCATTTTATTTTACAAAAGCTGGGTTTCAGTTTACGTTTATGCTCAATTTGTAAAAGCAATTGTGACAGTTGTATCGATATCAAAATTTGAAATTTGACCACCATAGATCTTTCTCCATTCTCTAATGTGTTGAATGGTAATACATAGAAAGCGAGATATTGCATCATACCTGAGAAAAAATGAAACAAACTTCAATTCAAGCCAATGATAGTTTGTTTCATTAATTATGTCAATGAGTACATATATAGTTATAATAGAATTTGGCCGAAATCACACTGTGTAAATATACTGCGCAATAGGCCAACAAATATGCATGCTATTCGCAAAAAGTTGTCGTTTCTGCTTTCTACCGTCAATTGGTAAAACGATGTTTTCGAGAAATGTCCTTCGGCATTCTCTAGATGTATCTGCATATGATATCAAAATTGAAGTCACTCCTACACAAACAGGGGATATCTCTAGAAGGCTGATATAAAGAAGTTGTGTTCAAACAACTTGTGAGATACCTCTCTGCCAAGTGCACCATACCAGCAAATTTATACTCACAAAGGCTTCAGTGAAAATTTTTGCGTCTCTAATACATATTCGAACTCACCAAGTCCGCTTTCCTTCTTTTTATTAACTGAACCATATCAGATCAGGCGATTTTTGGTGTCGTAGGATCGGCGTCAAAGTTTTATGTTCGGATGGATAAAACTTTTTGAAAACAGGGTTACTATATATTTCGAATCTCCGTTGTTGCTGACTCTTCAAAAATTGTTCATTACAACTGAAGTATTCCTGCAAATTTTTACTCAAGCACATCGATAAGGAAATTGCAAATCCAGTGAAGTCCTTCAACTTCATCGGTCGGAATAAGTTATCAATATATTACAAAAATTCCAAATTCTACGACCGAGAAATTATATTAAAAGTACACGCGACGTTTCGCACTAGGCTTAGTCATGCAAAGGGTAAAACAGCGATTACAACAGAACATTTAAGTCCGGCTTGCGAGTTCTACATGTAATCTCATACAACTTTATATCCATGTCCATCGCTGAGTTGTCTTCAATGGCAAGTGTTACATACAAGTCTCACGAATACTCAATTACGTCGAAGCATCGAGTTGTATGAGATTAGAACTCACAAGCCGGACTTAAATGTTTAGTTGTAATCGCTGTTTTACTCTTTGCATGACTAAGCCTAGTGCGAAACGTCGCGTGTATTTTTAAATATTATTTGTCGGTCTCAGAATTTGGAAATATGATACAAAAACATTATATCAATAATCAATGCTACTCTAAATGAAAACCATCAACTTTCTAAAAAGTACTTTTAAAAATGACCGTTTTTAACATGTTAAAAACACTTTTGCTACACATCCCGTTTCGACGAGAATCCGAAACTCAAGGATTCGTTTATTTTCGCGTTGGATTCGTCTATTT